>CM045895.1:39802491-39814991 GCA_025169545.1 Anguilla japonica
GCGCTCACCGTGGCTAAAAGGCCGAGCTGCACGCGCTAGCGCTGAGGAAGCGCCGCGGCGCCGCTTATTAAACCGCCTTTAAATCTGTTTGATGGTTGTCATTATTCACAGCAAGCTGAAAAAGCAAGGCCTTGGGAAAAAAGCCCTTCACACGCCATCAAAAAGCCCAGAAGAAATTAAAAACGAGTCGGACCCACGTAGGTCGCCGCCCCGCCGCACGTTTGGGAAACGCTCAGGTCACCACATCCTCAGAAACTTTTCACAGGATGTGTTAAGTGCTCACAAAGCCAAGGCCGGCTTAAAGTGCGCTGTGCAAGGCCCGGTCTCCGCCCGGAATGCCACGGTCTATCAGCGCTCCAATAATGCGTCACTATGACAATCCAATGCCAGCTAATTCAAGACCTAATTTTACAATTAAAAATTTTTTTTTTTTTTTAATGGCTACATTTTAGTCGTGAGGCAAAAATATGTTAAAATCAATGAAAAGTGGACCATCTTTCATGATTGCGCTTTCAAATTAAATTATGTGCAGGCAAAGACCAAGATATAACCTACCTGTAATGTCTTATTCAAAACCACTTGTTAGTATTTATAAAGGATACTGTAAAGTCACATTATTGGCTACTTACAAAATCTGTGTGCACCTCAATAATTAAATGCTTTTGGACAAATGAGAGTCGCTTTCAGTCCACGTTTTTAAAGTTCACTGATTTAATATATATATATATAATTTATTAATATATATAGATCCTGATCAAATCCATTGACCACGATCTATTTCATGGCATAATGACAGTTTAAGACAACAACAACATTCTTCTATAGCTACATTCAGATTGGGTGCAAACAGGACCAACAGAAAATATGGCCAGTTGATTGGTTAAAGGAGGATTGCATTTCCATGGTTCCTGGAATCTCACCAAACTCTGAGGTCACATTGTGGTTGAAAGTGAATTTTGTTATGTACATTAGATCAGTGAATATATGACACTTTGAGGATGCTGGAATATATTTAACCTCAGTCAACATAAGCATATATCTTAGACCAGATCCAGAGATTATATTTACAGGGACTGTCATGAAGCATTGATAATGATCTAGATAATAATCTCTTTTTACCAGTTTGCATATTAAATCCGAACTGTGGAGAACTTGATTCAGGAGTCCAGAACCTCTACCGTACCGCTGTAAGGTCACGTTCAGCTGTAACTCAGAGGTTTTCTGTATTCTGAATTTACACCAAGGTGTAAATTTTGACCTTGATCTGTTCCATTACCATTTACAAACCCACTGTTCAATCTGAAAGAGACCCTGGAGAGCTGCTACAACCACCCCTTGTTAATCCAACCAAAAATCCCTTTAGTTTGGTGTCATGAAGTTCCTGGCTTTCATTTTCTGACATCGGACACGGATGATCAGATTAATGCATCCACACAACGCGAAGACATGTTGATCTGCATGACACCTGCTCTGAAGCCCTTACGCTCGCACACAAAAGGATTTGTGTTCAAAGGGAGCAGACTTACTGCGGGCGCGACTTCCTCTTCAGAACCTTTCACCTCCCAGTATTCCACCTGTGTGACAGAGCAGGCGGCCGGCCTCTCCTGCCACAGAATTTAAAAAGGACAGTCGTGAGTTTGCTTCATAATTCATGTGCGTAACTAAGTACACAAACAAACGGAGGACTGCTCCACGGGTCCAACCTATGGGTACATCCCATAAAGCAGACGTTTGGGAGAGTCTGTATTGAAAGAAGGGATAGGGAAGGGGCAGACACATAAAGAGACATTTTAATAACACTGATGAGGGAGAGGCCTGCTGTTCAACAGTCCACTGCGATCTGACCCAACTCACAACCACAGAGGAAGAGATCGGCAACTTGAAAATTTGCCTAAACGGGTAACAAGAAAGTAAGGACAATTTTAACATTTTGAATCTATTGGTTGGTAAAACACAGTTAGTTGGTCAGCCTCTGGGTACTGATCAACTAGCCAATCAGACTCTGGGTACTGATCAGCCAGCCAATCAGACTCTGGGAACTGACCAACCAGCCAATCAGAAGAGAGCAGGTGTGTCTATCCCACCTATGCAGCTCCAGGCCTGTGCATAGCTTGGGAGGAAAAAACAGGCTGTAATTCAACAGCTGCATCAAGGCTGAGATTTCAAAATATCTGAAGGACTAAATACCTGAAAAGTATTTATGAATCAAACTCCGTGCTTAACTTGTCTTGGTATCAAGTTAACAGATGTTTCCCACAATCACATGGATTACAAAGAATCAAGTCGTGGCAAGTTGTTATGGCAGCAGCTTTTAGAACAAGGTTACACGTTAAGAAAAGATATTAGAGAAAAAAGAAAATAAAAAAGACTATAATTGCCAATGCTGAATACAAAGTTTTGTGGAAAACGTCTAGCAACCAGAACACAATATAGTGACCGTGGAAGCATGTCTGAGAGAATCATACCATCATACCAAGTCCATCATCAGTCATTGGCCAATTAATATGCGTATGGTTATTTTGCGAAGGTTTCTGATTTCCCCTAAACATTGTGAAATATTAATTTTATCCATTTGTTTTTTTTAATGACTGTTGACCTCCATTTTACATTTATCGACCCTGAAAACTTCCGTCCTGATTCGCTGAGAGATATTACGGCCAGTCACATGACTATCAGCCAAAGCCAGCCCTAGATAGGCCCAGGTCTGATTCTAGAACATGGCTCAGAGTCTGTTTCCATCCGAGCAAACTTCACAATTTTATTCATTTACCACTCTTTTTTTTTTGCTGTTTATTTTCTAGTGCTACATTATATCCCTTAAATAAGGTAGAGAATTGTTTGTTATATATTATTTTAAATAGCGCTTGTTTCTTAAATCTGACTGTGAATTTATCACATTTTTTCAGTTAAAAAAAAAAAGCATATTGGGTTGTGGAGTTGAATTAAGACCGTCAGTTATTACAATATCAGTTCTTCTAAGCGTAATGTGTGAACTCATTTTCAGACTAGCACAGAATTAGAGGAATAATGCAGGTAGAGGTCATATTGTGTGTAACTCCATATCGTATGTGTGTGTGTGTGTGTGTGTGTATGTGTGTGTGTGTGTGTGTGTGTGTGTGTATGTGTGTGTGTGTGTATGTGTGTGTATGTGTGTGTGTGTGTGTGTGTGTATGTGTGTGTGTGTGTGTGTGTGTGTGTGTGTGTGTACAGTGCATTATATGAAATGTAATAAGCGGTTACAGACTCAGATGCAAATACGGGCTGAAGTGTGATTTCTGTGCTTTTGTTTCGCCCTGAATGAGAGCACATCTAGAGCATGCGCTCGTCCAACCCAGCCTCCGGTCTGAATATTAATTAGGAAGCGGGCCCTCCCCCCCATAATGAGTCATTTTCAGCTCAGCCGAGTATAATGTCATTATTTCAGTCTCGGAAAAAAGGAAACGATTCCGATCTCATGTGCGAAGGCGCGGAGCAATATGGATCCCTTCATGCTTTCATTAATTTCTCCGCGGTTATCGGCAGGTGATATTTCATCCCTCCTAGCATCTTCAGGCCGCGATGAGCTGTTTGTACTCTCCGTGTGTCTTATTGCGTTTATTAGCAAGCACAGTTACGTTAGTCCGCCCCAAAGCGGGGGGTGTGGGCTGGGGGGTTGGGGGCTGGGGGCTGGGGGGGGGGGGGGGGGGGGGGGGGGGGGGGGGACGAGGACTCAGTCCACACCACCTTTCATCTTACTTCCCACTAAGTGTTTTTCATTTAGTCTTTTGTTACCCTCTCAAAATGGCTTTTTCGCTTTAAATTGTTATTTGCCCTTGTTGTCCAGGGGTGCCTTTGGTTTGTCCAGCGGCGGCGGCTCTGAAGCTCCGGCTGATTTCTCTCTCCTTTTAGACAGATGCAATCTTGACCAGCCCATTCACGGGGCCTGTCAGAGTCGCAGCGCCCGTGCTATTATGATGCCATAATGTGCCCTGCGGCTACATCATCGCAGCAGTATCACAAAGGTAATAGTTGGAGTTGAATGAGAGAGACAGGCCTTTATGCCGTCTTACTCAAACATAATTCTGAGCATTTGCCATCTTGACACCATCATTTCTTTTTTTTTCTTCCGCACGCAACCACAATAACTTTATTTTATTTTTCGCCTCGCTCCAGTACACAATATTCGACCTCTATTTCTCCTTTAGATATTTTTCTTCTTGTTCTCCTTCTATTTTTTTAAACTTCCAAGGTCAGACAGGACAAACAATGCCACTGGTGTCTGCTTGAATTGTGAACATGCCTGGCGACCATTGCCTTGGTTTCCTAGGCAACGCACTAACCATTAATTTTCAATTAAAGCAGACAAAGAGGTGGCAGCTCTGGGTGCATGGAAGATGTCAAGAATCTGTATTAATATACGACAAGTGAGCATAATTGTACGTCCATTTTTGAAAACTCATCTATGCTATCAGTGAAATGGGAAGGCGGAAGATAATTTGGGGGTGTATATATACTCAGAATTTCCCTTTTAACGAATAAGCTTATGGCATACCTTTAAAAAATCATTTGTCATTATGTTATGATTCTTTCTTCAGAAGGGCAATTATTTTCATTACAATTACCAAAATCGATTTCTACAGATCCAGAAATGCTGCATACGTATGTGTCAGTGTGAAACGGTTGATTATAAAACAGATGTGAATGCATGAGAGGGTCTTTCACATACGTGACGGGTGCCACTTTAGCCGGCTACGCACGGAACATAACGACAGCTCTGACACATTCAAATCAGGTCACCGGCTCCACGCGACGGCCCGTAATCACAGACAAGAGCAGCCGCCGGAGAGGCCAAAATCCAGGGCCCTAAACCACTGAACGCATCGCCGGCGAAAAGTCGGTGAAAGACCATCGAGGCATTCAGGCGAAAACCCAGCTGCATTCGTCTGAAAAAGTGAAAGTTTTCTACATCCGGCTGGGATGTAGCCGAGCTCGATCCAGGTAGAACCTGAGCTATGTTGGGGTTCACCTTTTTACGCCAAAACGTCTTTCAGCCTAGATTTCCGGTCCTCAAGACGTCGAGATTCCGGGTTTTGCTCAGTGGGAAGGTAGGCTGGCCCATTCGATGAGGAGACTCAGTAGTAATGGACTGTGTGGATTCCCTCATGGGGGGTTGGGGTTGGGGGGGGGGGGGGGGAGGGGGGGGGGGGGGGGGGGGGGGGGGGGGGGGGGGGGGGGCTGCACCTTCACCTTTTCTGGGTTCAGGCAGCCCGTAACTAGCCTCGGCGATGGAACCCCGCTAAAGAACCTTATCAGCCTCTCACCTGTTTTCCCCGATCAGACCTCCCCCTCCCCCACCCCTTACTGTTTAAAGAGTGTTATCTGAGGGGGCTGGAGTTGGCGGAACTCGCCGGAAAGGGAGCGGAGGCACGCCAGGCTTGTTATGAAAGCCTCCATCGCGGGAGTCATGTGGTAATGCAGATAACCAACGGCCGCGCGGGACAGACGCCAAGCAGCAAGGGCAGCGACTGTTACCGCGGCTACAAGCGTCCAATCCCGGGGGTGCGATTTTCAGACATTGTTCTGAGGCACGTCATCGCGGCGGGTTGCAGAACGTGACGTCTGCCGGTTTTTCACCGCTAGCAGGGAGCTAAGGGAGGCAACCCTGCCAACGATACAGCTGGCAGTCCAAGAACAGCAAGGACAGAGTCCGCCTAGTGGCTGGATGACCACAGTGCAGGAGGAACATGTTTTAAAGACTTAGGGCCAGATTTACTAAGCCCTTTAGCACGTGTAAAATCCAACAGCATGACTGGTTGTGGAATTGGTTTTGCACCAATCACTGGTTGTGTTATTAGCTTTGCTAAAAAGTTCTGTATGTGCTAAAGGTCTCAGTAAGTCCCTATCAGGTTCTTAAAGAGTGTCTGAAGCACTTAGGACAAATCGGAATTTGCGGAGCACAGAACACTCAACAAACCCATTACAATGCGCTTATCCAAAGCAACTTAGGAAGCTCACATTCTTTACACACAATCCAGCGACATGCAATTTACACGGCTGGATATTTCACTGGAGCAATTCAGGCTGAGTACCTCGCAGTTATCCCAACCGGCCCCACTCTACTGACTGCAAAGCAAACATCACCAACTATAATCTCTTACTTCAAATGCAATATCTTCAGATACTGGGCATGTCCTTGACAAGCAGGGTCCAAGGCTTCTGACTGACTGTCTGCTTTGAATAATTATCATGTTTCACTAGAGGACTGAAACCTTTACTAGCCACTTTTTCTATACTCAGCAGAAAATCAGCATTTATCCCCAAAAATCTAAAAACCAAAGACGAAACCAAATCCCACGAGGTTGTAAATGACACTTGAAGGATCAGAAAGTCATCACATCATATTCATCGAGTCATACATACAAATAATGCAGTGATAAACATGACATTTATTATGTCAATAAAATACATAATTACATCCCTCAGGAGATTATGAGCCAGTGTTACAGATATAAGCACATAAATACAGCGCTGCTGTAAATGATTTGGAGGAAGGTGGGTTATGCTCTTGAGTGACTCCATGTCCTGCCAGACAGAGGCAGGAGCCAGGTGTTATTTACCTGATCTACAGGAGCCAGGTGTTATTTACCTGATCTGCTCTCTGATGGGCCCCATTCCCTCACTCTGTTCCCCTCATCAGTGCTGCAGGACGGGGGGGGGGGGGGGGGGGGGGGGGGGGGGGGGGGGGGGGGGGGGGGGGGGGGGGGGGGGGGGGGGGGGTATGCTGTCACCTCCTTCAGCATGGAAGAAAGGGCCTGGTGGCAACAAACACTACTGTAATAAAACAAAGTAATTTAACTAAACAGAGGAAGAGAGAGAAAGAGAGAGAGAGACAGAGAGACAGAGAGAGAGAGAGAGAGAGAGAGAGAGAGAAAGACAGAGAGAGAGGAAGAGAGAGAGAGAGAGAGAGAGAGAGAGAGAGAGAGAGAGAAAGACAGCAAGAGGGACGGAGAGAGATAGATAGACAGAGAGAGAGGGGGAGAGAAAGAGAGACAAAGTGAGAGAGGAGGGGAGGGGAGGGGGGGGCGAAGGTGCAGGACCAGCAGGGTGGGTACCACTTGTTTGGGGCTTTGGTTGCATAAGGCCTGAGCATAAGGCCTGAGCCACTGCCCTTAATCCCGAGCACATCCATGGCTGCTCCCCAGCGCTGGAGAGGTACTTAAATCAAACACTCCCTAAATCGAGCTATAAAAACACAACAGCTTCCTGCTTCCCCTCCCTCAGCGTATTAGTGCTTTTAATTAAGGTAATTAGTTTCAAAGCAGTCATAATAGGATTCTTCCCCCTTCCCGACGCAGTAAATATCGCACAGTTTAATATGCATCCCCTAAACTAAACGCTGACCCAGTTTTCCTGGACTCCACCTCAGGATGGTTTGTGAGGACACACACCCCGGCAGGCCCTCCTCTGGAAGCGGGAAACCAGGGAAGTTCGGCACGGAGGTGTGGAAGAGACAGAAACTGAAGCTCGGCTCAAACAGCTACATTATTTATAAAAAACATGTAAAATTAACTCAAGGTTTGATGAAGATCGTCTAGACTGAACCTCTTAGAAAGAATCAATTAATAATTAAGCACCTATTAGTTCTTCTCCTGCTCTTTAATTAATTTTATATAAAAATCATTTTTAATTCACATATTTAATTTTGCGTAATGTACCTTTTCATTTAGCATATTCTCAGTATTAATCTGTGATAGCTGAGGTTCTGGGATATGGAAATGTGATCATAAAATTTGCAGATGGTGTGACACCTTTGTTCCAGCATGAAAGAGAGAGTAGAGGGGGGGTCCGGAGAGAGTTCATGTGTGGAGTGTGAACTTCTGCAGCTGGTGCGCACACACACACACACACACACACACACACTCGCATATAAACGGACACACACACACACACTCGCACACACACACTCACACACACACACACACACACACACACACACACACACACACACTCACACACACACACACACTCACACAGACACACTCACACACACTCACACACACACACTCACACACACACACACACACTCACACACACACACTCACACACACACACACACACACTCGCACATGCACGGACACACACACACACACACACTCACACACACTCGCACATGCACGGACACACACACACACACACACACTCGCACATGCACGGACACACACACACACACACACACACTCGCACATGCACGGACACACACACACACACACACTCGCATATAAACGGACACACACACACACACACACTCGCATATGCACACACACACACACACACACACACACACACACACAAAAATATGCACGGACACACACACACACACACACTCGCACATGCACGGACACACACACACACACTCACACATGCACGGACAGACACACACACACACACACACCCGCACATGGAAAGCACATGCACACACGCATATACACACACGTGTATATATGTGCAAATACACATAACACAGACCTCCAATATGAGATGCACAAAAACATGTATACATTAAACACATGCAGACACACACACACGTGCATATGCCATAGTTTCATTGTCATGCACCCAAAAAATCCAACCACAAAAGCGCACAAAATGCATAATGTACAACAACGCTGCATGTTCAGTGTTCACAAAACCATTAATGTCCCATACTGTGACTGTGACAATGAGTTGCAGATGATCAAAACTGTACCTAGACTATCCACACAGTCTAGTGGGCCATTTGAATGAAAACACGAGACACCAGCAACCCGCGAACCAGACAAACGTGTTTTCTGTAAAGAAACAACTTATCTGAAGCTTGAAATTCAGATTTTCTGGGAAAGCGCTTCTGGGGATTTGAAAATAAACTTCATGGAAGGTTTTTCAGACAGACGCACCAAACACAGCCTGTGTCCCCGGCCCTCTGGGATATGACCGCACACAGCCGGCATGTCCAACCAAGCTGGTTCCCAGAGGGGTTTCGGTTCTCAGGGAACCCCAGGTGCAGCCTTTTTAACTCCGTTTTGGGTGTAGCAGAATTTGGGTTCAGGCCTTTTAGCAGTAATTGCCTCCGCAGCGTTTGCGCTGAGGCTGCAAGGCCTCAAATTGCTGTTAAATGCCTGAAAGGTGGAGATGGAGCTCAGCCTGCAGTTTTAACACTGACCCGCCATTATGTGGAAATAAACAGATACTACCAGCCAGGCCCATGGGACACCGCGCATCCATTTATACAGGCGAGTGTAATGAGTGATATATATTGTGTGGTGTTCTGCATGCGTGTGTGTGTGTACATTGTGAGGTCAGGGTTGTGTGTGTGTGTGTGTGTGTGTGTGTGTGTGAGTATGCGTGTGCATGTGTGTGTACATTGTGAGGTCAGGGTTGTGTGTGTGTGAGTATGCGTGTGCATGTGTGTGTACATTGCGAAGTCAGGGTTAGGGTTGAGTGTATGTGTGTGTGTGCATGTGTGTGTGTACATTGTGAGGTCAGGGTTGTGTGTGTGTGAATATGCGTGTGCATGTGTGTGTACATTGAGAGGTCAGGGTTTGGGTTGTGTGTGTGTGTGTGTGTGTGTGTGTGTGTGTGCACATTGCGAGGTCAGGGTTAGGGTTGAGTGTGTGTGTGTGTGTGTGTACGTTGTGAGGTCAGGGTTAGGGTTGTCTGTATGTGTGTGTGTGTGTGTGTACATTGTGAGGTCAGGGTTAGGGTTGAGTGTATGTGTGTGTGTGTGTGTGTGTGTGCACATTGTGAGGTCAGGGTTAGGGTTGTGTGTGTGCGTGTGTGTGTGTGTGTGCACATTGCGAGGTCAGGGTTAGGGTTGAGTGTATGTGTGTGTGTGTGTGTACATTGTGAGGTCAGGGTTAGGGTTGAGTGTATGTGTGTGTGTGTGTGCACATTGTGAGGTCAGGGTTAGGGTTGAGTGTGTGTGTGTGTGTGCGTGTGTGTGTGTGTGTGTGTGTGCACATTGTGAGGTCAGGGTTAGGGTTGTGTGTGTGTGTGTGTGTGTGTGTGTGTGTGTGTACGTTGTGAGGTCAGGGTTGTGTGTGTGTGTGTGTGTGTGTGTGTGCGCAGAGTGAATCCTCCAGGTCCCCAGAAGGCAGGTGATGGACAGGCCCCATCCTGCCTCACATCACACACCGCGATGATGTCAGACCAGCTGGAATCCTCTTAAAATTTGGAAAGGCTTTTTTTGTTTGTTTTGAACTCTTGAAGCCAGAACTGTTGTCACAGCAATGATATAAACAGTAAGAATGATGTCAGGGATGATGATGATAATGATAATGATGATGATGATGATGATGATGATGATGATGAAATATAATGAAAGAAGAAGCTTGGTAATAATAAGAAAGCAGTTTTAAACTCCCGAGCTGAGAACATTGTGCGCAGCTGATTGAGAGAAGGCTGTTCTCGTGCGCGCTGGGCTGATTGGCCCAAACCAGCGCAGCGTAAATACGGACCATATCGGGCAGATCCTGGCCTCATTCCCCCCCCCCCCCCCCCCCCCCCCCCCCCCCACCCCTGGAGGAGCGAGTGCGTCATTTAAAAGGTGTCAGGAGAGACACGGCACCTGCTGCAGGATGTGGAAGAGGAGGACTAATTACATGCCACTCGATGAGAGGGGGGGTGGAGGCGGGGGCGGGGGGGAGGGCGGGGGGGGGGGGGCAGAAGAAGCCTCGCGGGGAACAGTCACCTGCCCCTGTCAGCTCAGCATGGTTACCCCCGGGGCACAGGCTGGGCTGCCAGACAGCTAGTCAAAACAGCGACCCAGCCCAGCCCAGCCCAGCCCAACCCAGCGCGGGGCAGATACAGAGGGCCCCCGCTCTCCTGCGGGACGGGGGGCTCTCCCCCCTCGGAGGCGGGCCCCTCCGCCGGAACGCCATCGGAACGCCGCCCGGTCGCAAAGGCACCTTGGCGGGTAATGAGGAGCGGACGGCAGGTAGAGCCGGGAGCGCCGCGGCCATCAGGGGAATTTTCAATTAAGGGGATGCAGATTAATAAAGAGTAACTGCCACAGGAGCCCAGCGAGCCCCCACAGCCCCCCCACCATCACACTCACAGGCAGCGGGGGGGGGGGATGGGCGGGGGATGGGGGAGGAGTCCAGGGGGTGTAGAAGCCCTTCTGGGTGTGGCCATTCTGCAGTCAGATGATGGTTTTGTAGGCAGGGGGACAAGGTGGGGGGGGGGGGGGGTGGAGGATTGTGTGTATGTGGGGGGAGGGGGGGGGGGTCCAGGGGGTGTCGAAGCTCCTTTAGGCAGACTGATGCCTTCACTCATACCTCACACTGTTGACTGTTCAGCATCTGCAGCTCAGAGATCCAGGGTGTCCTTGAGCCTCTTGCATCACAGTATAAAAGCGTGACATCACAGTCTAAGAGTGTGACATCACAGCCTAAGGGTCCATGTGCAAGGCAATACTAAAGTGTTTATCCAGACACTGGCCTCTGACCACATGCATTGAAATTTGTTCAGTGGTAGAAGGCACGGCTGGGGCAGCCACTCACAGCTCAGCTCTCTCCTCTCACAACCAATCCTCTCACAGGAAGTGCTCCCCAAATGCACCGCACATTTTAATGGGCCCACACCGCTGTGGATGTTACTCAGGAGCCCGTGTTTCCCCGTTCGTTAGCTGGGCGTTCTCCTCCACAGTGTGGCACTAAACGCTGTTTGTTTTAAAGCTGTGATTTTTATACCTCCTCTGTAGAGCTCGGCTGCCCCGGCAACTTCCCCTCCAGCTACAGAATAAACGAAAATAACCTCCCTCATGTTAACCCTGATCTCATAAAACACCCCACAGAAAGGGTAAAGATGTCTGCTTCCTTGCTCAACACGTCCCTGACAGACAATCTCTGGCACGATCGCAAACCCTCATGCTAAATATTCAGAATAAATAAAGAAAGCTACAGACGTTAGCCCTGTGTAAAATGAATAGCATATAATTTAATAGCAGTAATGCATTACAATCTCAGCAATGTACTACAAAAATTCTGCAATGACTTTTTTGATTCTGAATAAATAAGCAGGCCTAAAGTTATAATATTCTGTGATTAAATATCGAAATGTATGGCCATGCCCACTCCAACGGACAGTGAAAATACACAGTACATATTAAATATCACATTCATCACTTGTCATGTACATAAGTGTGATGCATAGCGCGCTACTGCCCAGGCTTTCAGTGAATAATGTTCAGTTCAGAAGAAAACGTTTCAGTGTCACAAACTCTTTCTGTGAGCGTCAGCGACGTAATGCATGATCATGTGACCTGTGTCTGAAGGGGGGGTCTCATTGCTGGGGTACCCCCCTCAGAGTGAGGCCGTTTAGCAGGGTGTGTGCTCCACACCCCCATGGGGACCAGGGGGCTTACTTGCCCCAGGGCAGTGTGGGGGGGGGGGGGGGGGGCTATGGCCTCCATACTCAGCAGTCAAACAGCTGTTGATTGACAGGAGAGATGGGTTTGGTGGGAATGAACAGACACCACAGTGAGC
>CM045895.1:39819991-39849991 GCA_025169545.1 Anguilla japonica
TCGGGAGGAACGAGGGAGGGTCTGAACTCGGCGTTTTACCCACGTGCCCCTGCTCACGCGTCAGACGCCGCTCTGAGAACGTAACGCACGCCACGGGAAAGAAGCCCGTTTAAAACGATGGGTGCGAGCGCGGCTGTGCGTAGAGACTTCCGGAACCACAGCCCGCCCACATCTGTCAGGTGAGTTTAGGTCCCAGTTCATTCTCCCATTGTTGTTGTTTTTCTTTCGCTGATAATGGCTATGATTTGAAGGCGGACGTCGGGAACACAATAGCGCACTGGGATCACAGGGCTCAGCACAGGCGTGTTTGTGTGAGCGTTCCCCGTGCGCTCCCTGTTCCCCGTGTGTTCCCCGAGCGTTCCCCGTGCGTTCCCCGAGCGTTCCCCGTGTGTTCCCCGTGCGTTCCCCGTGCGTTCCCCGAGCGTTCCCCGTGCGTTCCCCGTGCGTTCCCCGTGCGTTCCCCGTGCGTTCCCCGTGCGTTCCCCGAGCGCTCCCCGTGCGTTCCCCGAGCGCTCCCCGTGCGTTCCCCGTGCGTTCCCCGTGCGCTCCCCGTGCGTTCCCCGAGCGCTCCCCGTGCGTTCCCCGAGCGCTCCCCGTGCGTTCCCCGTGCGTTCCCCGTGCGTTCCCCGTGCGTTCCCCGAGCGTTCCCCGTGCGTTCCCCGTGCGTTCCCCGTGCGTTCCCCGTGCGTTCCCCGAGCGCTCCCCGTGCGTTCCCCGAGCGCTCCCCGTGCGCTCCCCGTGCGTTCCCCGAGCGCTGAGCGTTCCCCGTGCGTTCCCCGAGCGTTCCCCGAGCGTTCCCCGAGCGTTCCCCAAGCGTTCCCCGAGCGTTCCCCGTGCGTTCCCCGAGCCCCGAGCGTTCCCCGAGCGTTCCCTGAGCGTTCCCCGAGCGTTCCCCGAGCGTTCCCCGAGCGTTCCCTGAGCGTTCCCCGTGCGTTCCCCGTGCGTTCCCCGAGCGTTCCCCGAGCGTTCCCTGAGCGTTCCCCGAGCGTTCCCCGTGCGTTCCCCAAGCGTTCCCCGAGCGCTCCCCGTGCGTTCCCCGTGCGCTGAGCGTTCCCCGAGCGTTCCCCGAGCGTTCCCCAAGCGTTCCCCGAGCGTTCCCCGTGCGTTCCCCGTGCGCTGAGCGTTCCCCGAGCGTTCCCCGAGCGCTCCCCGTGCGTTCCCCGAGCGCTCCCCGTGCGTTCCCCGTGCGTTCCCCGTGCGTTCCCCGTGCGTTCCCCGTGCGTTCCCCGTGCGTTCCCCGAGCGTTCCCCGTGCGTTCCCCGTGCGTTCCCCGAGCGTTCCCCGTGCGTTCCCCGAGCGTTCCCCGAGCGTTCCCTGTGCGCTGTGCGTTCCCCGAGCGCTCCCCGTGCGTTCCCCGAGCGTTCCCCGAGCGCTGAGCGTTCCCCGTGCGTTCCCCGTGCGTTCCCCGTGCGTTCCCCGAGCGTTCCCCGAGCGTGCCCCGAGCGTTCCCCGAGCGTTCCCTGAGCGTTCCCCGTGCGTTCCCCGTGCGTTCCCCGAGCGTTCCCTGAGCGTTCCCCGAGCGTTCCCCGTGCGTTCCCCGTGCGTTCCCCGAGCGCTCCCCGTGCGTTCCCCGAGCGCTCCCCGTGCGCTCCCCGTGCGTTCCCCGTGCGCTGAGCGTTCCCCGAGCGTTCCCCGTGCGCCGTGCGTTCCCCGTGCGTTCCCCGTGCGCTGAGCGTTCCCCGAGCGTTCCCCGTGCGTTCCCCGAGCGTTCCCCGGGCGCTCCCCGGGCGTTCCCCGTGCGTTCCCCGGGCGCTGTGCGGGCTGTTTGTTTCGGGGACAGATTAAGACAGCAGGAGGAAAAACACGTCTTTCACACAGGAAATTAGAATATGAAGCGGAGCGGGTCGTCCGCGGCCCGGTGACAGCCGCTTAAAGGCGAGGCGGGCGTCGTCACCGTCGCTCCTAACAACACGCCGTAACCGAGGTAATAGACTAATAAACAGGAACATGAATACAACATCCAGCTTTGTGGCTGGGGAGAAAAAAAGCCAGCGAAAAAAAAGAAAAGAAAAAAAAAAGAAATGTATAAACTGTCAACACTTGTCAGAGAAATTGGCCTCAAATTAAGCAAAACATGTGCAGCGGTACAGAGGAGCTGGGAAACAGTCTTTTATCACTTCCACAAACAATGGGCAGCCTGACAGTGCTTAGGCAGATAACACGCCGCCCTCTTTATTTACATTTTTATTCCCCTCTAATTCCACCGCCTTCTTCCCCGGGACTTTAGCATCACCGATAACTGCGCTCTTTCAAGTGTTTAACATCATGCAAAATAACCGGCTTTCTTCCCCCCCCCCCCCCCCCCCCCCCCCCCCCCCCCGCCCCCCCCGAACCCCCGCCCCCCCCTCCTCGGCTTCTCTTCACGGCGCTAAGTGGCTACAAAGCCCCCGCTCGCCCGCGCGCGGTATTTCAGATGATGGGCATTGTCGTTATCGTCGCCGGTGTTTATTATTATTTTTCGCCTTTGACACCGCCGCGGGGAATTCGCGGGGAAATGAAATAACCGCCGCTGACGGATGCCTCCCGATCGGGAGCCTGAATGAACGGCTGATTTAGCCACGCTGCCGGGAAGATTATTTACAAACAAGGGCCATTACACGCAGCTTTTCAATCACGAAATCCCCCCCCCCCCCCCCACGTTCCCCTGCCGGGGCGGGGAGTCCCGGGCGAGGTCGCCAAGGCATTTTATTATTATATTTTAAACGTCTTCAGCCCAGGAGCTGTGGATTTACTGCTGGTGACAGTGGATTAGCGCAGCAGAATCAGAGCAGGACCGCGTCTTTGTACTCTGCCGATACGGGGGTCTGTGCAGAAGGAGCCCCATCTCTGCAGGAGGCAGTCGGGTGCATACTAATCACCGACGCCCACCCCCGCACGCCCCCCGCACGCCAACATCGCCGTGGCATCCGGCTGCGCATCGCGTGGCGAAGACACGCTTCGTATTCCTGGGAAATCCCCCGGCTCTAGGTCAGCAGGTCCGGTCACTGGGTCCGGATACGTGCGGTAACTCAGAGAGTGTGAAACTGCAGTCAGGATTAAAGAGGACGGTGCGGGACAGAGCTAATCCCCGACACTAGGCCTCGCCCCTGAGATTTCAGCGCGCGTGCGGTCCGACTTCTCTCTCTGCGCCAAGGAGCTTCGGCCATCAGGTCGGGGTGGGATCCAGACAGACGCAGAACCGCCCCGTACAGCGGGAACCTTTCAGCTGGACCTCCACACAAACCCAAAGCTCTCACGCGGGCTTAGAACCAAGGATCTTTTGTGCCTTAGTTCAGAGTCAATAACAGCGGCCACCACCTGATTCAGGCAGGTGCTGCATCAGGCTCTGAGCCACTACAGATGAACACGTAAAGTAACTGTGTGAGGTGCCTTAAATCCAGCGTGTGGATTATATTATCCACAAAGTTTGGATCTTTGTACGGTAATACACAGGAAGCAGTGCTGCTCTTATCAGCCCCCCCCCCCCCCCCCCCCCCCGACTCACGGATTAAGCTGACACTTAAGTCCTACCAGGCAATACACAACTTTTCACAATGCGCAGGCGTTTTAACAAAAATGCTAAAATAAAGTTCACCTGAAGACTTAAATCCTTCTATCTAGGCAGAAATAAATACACTCCTCCATTGAAATGGATTTGCATTAATAACTATAGGCCGCACGCTTTCGCGAAAAGGATCATATTGTGAGGATCTACCGCATGGGCAGATAGACACTGAGGAGGAGGACGAGAGAAAGCTTCCTTAACGGGGGGGCGGGGGGGGTGGGCAGCCAGGTAAACTTTGATGGAAGCAGAAGAGCTGTTTTTAAGGATGGTACGGTATGGTCTGATGGTGCGAATGTACGCGTACGCTGGTGGGGGGGTGGGGGGGGGTGGAGTGAGTGTTTGTTTGGTGTGGCTGATACATTCTTTTTAACATTATCTTAAAACCGTAATCTCTCGCCTAAATTAATGGGCCAATGGCAGCGGCAGATGAGAGGGAGCGCAGCTGCAGCCCAGGGGCCGGACGCCGGCCTCGGTCATACCGTTTCGCTCGTTGAGTCTCTCAGTATCGCCCTCCTCCATCTCCCCCCTGGGCTGGAACCCGGAACCCTCCTCTCCCAGGTCCGCTCCTCCTGGAACAGATGGAGGCCTCCGCCAACCGCACACGGTAAACAAAGCCATTACACTCTCAAACGATTAGGCACAGGAGGACGGTTAACCGAGCGTTCATCTTCATTCCAAAAAACATTCATTTGTTAGCCAAGCCACCGCTGATTGACTCTGAGGTTCGTAGGATGGCTCTCTGCGTATTAAAACTAAAATTAATATCTTTTATTTGTCTGTCTCCAACACACGGTCCACACATATTCAGATTTATGAACAGCAGCTGACTTTTGATATTTATTTTGTGGCGAATGTTCTTTGCTGCGACTCATTTTATTTCGTGCTTTACTTAATAAAGCACAGCTTTCATTTTAGTTTATTTAATGCCATTAATGCATAACGTGTCCTCGTGAAATTGTTTCCAAAATAAATCAATTTCATAATTACACATATTTCAAGAGTTTTCACAACCACGGATATGACTGACAGTGGCTTGGAAAATCATGCCGACCTACAGGAATGCTAATTATGTTCAAACGGTTTTTTTTAAACTTTTTTATTTTTGACAGAACTGTATTCCTGTGACCTCAGTGTCATCACCTGTGTCATCACCACACATCTCTCCAACACCCTCTCCCCAAGTCTCTCTTGCCCTTCTTTCTTTTTTTGTCATTGGAGAATCAATTATGATCATCTTTATTCATCTTTATCTCCGGTATCAGGAGACCATGCATAGTTGGCTTCCTGCTCATCCACACCTAATGAGGACATGTTAAGTGCTTCTCCCTTCTATACATACATGCAAATTCAATATTCTGTCCAGGTTTACATTTGCCCCAAAGCCCCCCGCTGTTATTGGCCAGGATTCTATTAAACCCTGTTTAATATTAATGCCCCGCTGACGGTCTCTATCGAGGGGACGGGCAGTCCATTGAGATGTTCTGTTTGAAGGGCCCGGCGATGCCAATATGCTCGCCGTTTCTCCAAATTGTTTTGATGGCGTTTCCCGCAGGGAGTCTTTACAGCCATTCCTAAAAGCACTGATAGAACACGGAGGCTGTCTTCTGTGGAGACAATATGATTCTGAACATGGAGAGCACAATGCACCCACCCACCCCCTCCCCCCAGGGTCTCAGGCTGACATTGGAGATGGGGGAGGGGGGTGCAGTGTGTTGGAGATGGGGGGAGAGGGGGTGCAGTGTGTTGGAGCAGCGGGTGGGGGTGGGGGGAGCTGATCTGATCTGTTTCTGACAGCTGGTCACAGCCTTCCTGAAGCAGTTGGACTGTCATACACATCATACACACACAGACACATGAAAAAACACGTATTTACACGCATACATACATATATAAACACATACGCTACATGCACTGCGTGACACACTGACGTATGTAAATGTGAACCTGCATGCAACTGCATGTGTGTGTGTATGCTCTGTGTGTGTACCAGTGTGTATGTATGAGTTTGAGCTTGTACGTGTGTGTGTGTGTGTGTGCGCGCATGTGTTCCTTATCCTGGCAGGATTATTAGATCCTGGTGTTGAGATGAATATAGACGGGCAGGTATGTCAGCTGTTACTCACCAGCAAACACAGCCTGGGGGGTGGGGGGGGGGGGGGCAGATCTTCTCTGTTGTCTAAGTGATGCTTCAAAGACACAAGGCTGCTTGGGCTGAAGGCAGTTCCTGGTGCTTTGGCCTGTCCAGAATTACCCACTTCTGTGTGTTTTAATACCATAGCGCAATAAACGTGATGTTTTAGTAAAGTTACAAAGGAAGTACCTCCTGGCCCTTTAAGCTGGGCTCTTCTACCCCCCCCCCCCCCCCCCCCCCCCCTGGGGGCTCTCCTAGGGCCTCTCCACTGCCCCACTGCTAACGAAAACGCATCATTTCCTCTTTGAAACATTAATCAATCGCCGAACTTTACTCGATTCAGGAGTATGACTCCCACCATTATTATGACTTTTTCCTCTACTTTTCATTATTTCTTGTTCTAACATAAAAAAGTTTAATATATAATAAAAAAAGTTCTTATTTTAGGACACACATAAGAACATAACACTTTCATCTGCTATTATAAAGTGATAATTAATCTCATCCTTTCTCAAGCCCCTTCAAACACGAACCAGGTCTCAGGAGACAGAGTCTGGGTTCGGTGGTGTCCCCCACACAGCCCCCGCCCCCCAGCCAGCCCCCCCCCCACACAGCCCCCGCACCCCAGCCTGCCCCCCCCCGCAGCCCCCGCCCCCCACACACAGCCCCCGCCCCCCAGCCAGCCCCCCCCCCACCAGCCCCCCGCCCCCCCCCGCCAGCCCCCCAGCCCAGCCCCCCCCCCCCCCCCCCATGCCCCCCCCACAGCCCCCCCCCCCCCGCCAGCCCCCCAGCCGCCCCCCCGCCTGCCCCCCCCCCCAGCCCCCCAGCCAGCCCCCCCCCCCCCATGCAGCCCCCGCCCCCCCCGCCAGCCCCCCGGCCCCCCCCCGCCACAGGAGCCGTCTGAACCCCTCACTTGCAAAAACCATTCAGCGGTTTGAGAAAAGATCAATACCTGCGGAAAACCGCTAACCTGCTGGCTAATGATTAATGGGGCGGCGGCGCTAGCGCACTCACTTACAGTACTACAGCGGCGCTAGCGCACTCACTTACAGTACTACAGCGGCGCTAGCGCACTCACAGTACTACAGCAGCGCTAGCGCACTCACTTACAGTACTACAGCGGCGCTAGCGCACTCACAGTACTACAGCGGCGCTAGCGCACTCACTTACAGTACTACTTAGCGGGCGCTAGCGCACTCACAGTAACTACAGCACTCACTTACAGTACGCACTACTTACAGTACTACAGCGGCGCTAGCGCACTCACTTACAGTACTACAGCGGCGCTACTACACAGTACGCGCTAACTCACTTACAGTACACTAGCGCACTCACTTACAGTACTACAGCGGCGCTAGCGCACTCACTTACAGTACTACAGCGGCGCTAACACACTCACTTACAGTACTACAGCGGCGCTAGCGCACTCACTTACAGTACTACAGCGAGGGGGGGGGGTTATGGGGCAGGGGGCGTTTGGGCTACCTGTGGAGTACCTTTCACACGCCCCTCTCAGACGGCCTCGGGTCTCCACGCAGGAGGAAGTGCACATTTACACACTACAGAAAAACCACAAAGGCTCTTGGGAGAAAAACAAAGGCACAGTGGAGGGGGCGCCCGTCTGACTCAGGACACCGGCTCAGTTCGCCTGGCGCATGAACTCGAGAGCGTTCCTCGAAGGCAGCGCTGTGGAATGCCCACACGCTAAAAAAAACACAAGAATGACTTCAAAAAGGCCTCATTGTGAAAATGTCCCAGGGTGCAATGCTGCGCGTCCCTTTGAATGTCAGCCGGGACGCAGGTGATCCTCCAGCAGCTCGAGTCACATGGCCAGCAGCTAGAAATCAATACTGCGTGTGTAACACTACCCAAGGAGAAGAGAAGAAAGAACCCCGTCCCTGAACTTTCCTGTCCATCCTTTTTTTGGGGGGGGGGGGGGGGGGAGGGTGACGTAGGGTCCGATGTTTACCAAAATGATGAACACATAATTTTTAAGCAACGGCAGGAAGGAAAACAGGCTAAAACAGAGCACGAGGGCTGGGGGGCTGGGGCTGGGGGGGCCTGGGGGGCTGTGGGCTGGGGGGCTGGACTGGGGGGGCTGGGGGGGCTGAGGGGCTGGGGGGCTGGGGCTGCCTCTCTGCCTCACTCTCACTTGCTCTGGAAGTCTGCTCACATGAGCCAATTTCACCCAAACTTTTAAAGGAGAGACGCGCTCATTCCCCCCCCCATCCGGCTCCGCTCGTTATCCAGGCAGCAGGTGCAGCGCTAATGGAGTTAATGAGTCAGCATCAGACCGGCACATTCCCCACGCGCTGTGTTTACGCTCCCGGCCTGTCACATCCAACTCATCACCGCCACAAAACACCGCAGTCACTCCCAAACAACCTCACATTCTGCTCTGGATGAAACACCGGCTGAACCACATCTGAAGTTCTTTCCTTTTGCTCTGTACTCGTTGAGGTGAACAAAAGAAAGAAAATTAGAGTGAAATTGTGTGAAACTCGAGCAGCACAAACGGAGGCGCTCTCTGTACCCGTAGCGCCCGCTGGAGGGGCGAGCCCCCGCTGCGCTCCCCTGAATCACAGGACGCCGCACCTTTGAGCGGTAAGCCCGCCGCGCGCGCCTCCCTCTCTAATCTGCGCCCGGCTCGCCGCCTCCGCCGCGGCTTTCAGGGACGCGGTGCATTGTGGGAAACGCGGTTTGAAGGAGGGAGGAAAGCCGCGCGCAATCACACGGGGTCGGGGGCGTGCTGATGAAACAGAGAGGCAAGCAGGACGGGCGCCACGGTTACAGGACGGGCGCCACGGTTACAGGACGGGCGCCGCGGTTACAGGTCGGGCGCCACGGTTACGGGACGGGCGCCGCGGTTACAGGTCGGGCGCCGCGGTTACAGGACGGGCACCGCGGTTACAGGATGGGCGCCGTGGTTACAGGACGGGCGCCGCGGTTACCGGCCACCATTAACACCGGAGCAGGCGCGGCGCGGGTTTGTTTTCCGCCGTACTCTACCACAACTACGGGCTGGAGGATCTGCTCCTCTCTCTCTCTCTCTCTCTCTCTCTCTCCATCTCTCCCTGTCTCTCTCTCTCTCTCTCTCCGTCTCTCCGTCCTCCCTCTCTCTCTCTCTCTCTCTCTCCCTCTCTCTCTCTCTCTCTCTCTCTCTCCTCCCTCATCTCTCTCTCTCTCTCCCTCTCTCCCTCTCTCTCTCTCTCTCTCTCTCTCTCTCTCTCTCTCTCCTCTCTCTCTCTCTCTCTCCCCCTCCTCTCTCTCTGCTCACTGCCGTCCTTTTGGATCTGATGTTGGACGTCAGGTGTCCACACAGTTTTGTCCATCTAGTGTACAGCATCACCGCACCCACTGCATCACAGCCTCTCTGACTGACTCACTGGAGCCTCAGCTGGGGACTCTGACCTGCAGAGAGGAGGAAGCAATGTGGGAAGAGTAGGAAAGCACAGAGGACTCCATGCTGAGTGGATTTGGCAAGGCCTGCACTTGTGTACATAACCCCCCCCCACATTTCCACACTGGCAACCCAATGGCAGGTGCCCCGTGATACACTGGGGGAAGGGGGGGGGATGCATGCCTCACGTGGAGACTTCAGCGAGGGGGGAGAGACTGGTTGCTCCCTTGTCGTTCGCGAGTTCGTCTATCAGCGAAATAAAATTAAAGACGAATGAGCTCGGGCGGAGCTGTTTTAATTTCGGATTCCAGGCCCTGCCCCGTCTGGAGGGGTTGACAGCTGCCGGGGAACAGTCACCTGCCCTTTTAAGACAGTGCCGTGGGTTTTAGCGGGAGACTCTGAAATAGCCCACGTCCCCTGTGCATAAGGCTGCCCGGCTCTGGGGCGCGCTGGTTATTCTCTTTGTCCTTCTCACAAGCTCACACTCAATTGCTTTTTATCACATTTCATCAGTTCCCATTTCTGCAACTTCTTTCCGTCAGTGTTCCATTTCCAAACCTTTTTTTTTTATAGTCTCTGTTCTGTCCTCTTTTTGGTGTTAAGACAATGTATATATTCCTTTCTGCCTTTATGGAAGCTAAAATGAACATTTGCTTTTAAATTATATGATCCTGCTTTTTTTCCTCCAACAAGGACAAAGGAATAAAGGGATTCTTTACAGATAATTTTTAACGGCAAACAGTGATCTTTAGATTTCCTATTTCTCATCTCCCTCAGAAAGTCAACTTTGGGTCTGTGAGAGATAATTGTGTCCGTTTCTCCGGCTCGGCGTATTACTGGCTAAATGCTGCTCATCTCCTGTGAGTTTCAATGACATTGAAATGACATTCACCACAACAAACATCACTAACACCACAGAAGATCCAGTCACATGTTTGCAATAAAAACACAGCAGACAACATTAACAAACGCTGGAATGATGGGCGTCCCTGTGAAACAGAGCAGGTATTTTAGGTTGCCGTGTAACAAAGCTCCCTATGGTCTGGAATCAAACCCTGAGCACACCAGGGCTAGCCGTCAGTCTCTAGAGGTAGCGTGCGGTTAGCGTGTTCAGCGGCCTCTCACGGTAGGAGACAGCAGAAACACTCACTGCAGTTCACACAAAAACATGCTGGCTGCTCTCTGGGGTGAACAGCAGTAACACTCACTGCAGCACACACAAACATGCTGGCTGCTCTCTGGGGTGAACAGCAGAAACACTCACTGCAGCACACACAAACATGCTGGCTGCTCTCTGGGGTGAACAGCAGTAACACTCACTGCAGCACACACAAACATGCTGGCTGCTCTCTGGGGTGAACAGCAGAAACACTCACTGCAGTTCACACAAACAGCTGGCTGCTCTCTGGGGTGAAACAGCAGTAACACTCACTGCAGCACACACAAACATGCTGGCTGCTCTCTGGGGTGAACAGCAGAAACACTCACTGCAGCACACACAAACATGCTGGCTGCTCTCTGGGGTGAACAGCAGTAACACTCACTGCAGGTCACACAAACATGCTGGCTGCTCTCTGGGGTGAACAGCAGAAACACTCACTGCAGCACACACAAACATGCTGGCTGCTCTCTGGGGTGAACAGCAGTAAAACACTCACTGCAGCACACACAAACATGCTGGCTGCTCTCTGGGGTGAACAGCAGTAACACTCACTGCAGCACACACAAACATGCTGGCTGCTCTCTGGGGTGAACAGCAGTAAAACACTCACTGCAGCACACACAAACATGCTGGCTGCTCTCTGGGTGAACAGCAGTAACACTCACTGCAGCACACACAAACATGCTGGCTGCTCTCTGGGGTGAACAGCAGTAACACTCACTGCAGCACACACAAACATGCTGGCTGCTCTCTGGGGTGAACAGCAGAAACACTCACTGCAGCACACACAAACATGCTGGCTGTGGGGTGAACAGCAGTAACACTCACTGCAGCACACACAAACATGCTGGCTGCTCTCTGGGGTGAACAGCAGTAACACTCACTGCAGCACACACAAACATGCTGGCTGCTCTCTGGGGTGAACAGCAGTAACACTCACTGCAGCACACACAAACATGCTGGCTGTGGGGTGAACAGCAGTAAAACTCACTGCAGCACACACAAACATGCTGGCTGCTCTCTGGGGTGAACAGCAGAAACACTCACTGCAGCACACACAAACATGCTGGCTGCTCTCTGGGGTGAACAGCAGTAACACTCACTGCAGCACACACAAACATGCTGGCTGCTCTCTGGGGTGAACAGCAGTAACACTCACTGCAGCACACACAAACATGCTGGCTGCTCTCTGGGGTGAACAGCACAAACACTCACTGCAGGTCACACAAACATGCTGGCTGCTCTCTGGGGTGAACAGCAGTAACACTCACTGCAGCACACACAAACATGCTGGCTGCTCTCTCAGCCCCTGCTGAAGCCACTGCACAGAACAGCTGACTCTCTGGCTGGGAGAATAGAGTGAGAGAATAAAAATTGATTTTAAATGAAAAATAAATAGCACATATTTAGCTTTTGTTCTAAAATCGGAAAACGCTGTTCAGCTCAGACTAGAAAACAAACCTTGGATAGCGGAGGAAAATCTCTCAGCAGGCTATTTTTTTGTTATTGTTTTGACAGAGGCACAAAATTGACCCACTGTAGCAGAAGGGCAGCTGTGTGATGAGTCTGTGGGAACAACAGCGTCAAGTGACCCAAAACTAGCCCCCTCACTCACACACACAAAAAAATCAATCTCCTCAATCCAATAGCTCTTCAACTG
The DNA here is from genome assembly GCA_025169545.1 of Anguilla japonica. Taxonomy (NCBI): domain Eukaryota; kingdom Metazoa; phylum Chordata; class Actinopteri; order Anguilliformes; family Anguillidae; genus Anguilla; species Anguilla japonica. Next base: position 39,831,889 of record CM045895.1, read on the forward strand.
CAATTACGAAATTTTCCCCTCTTACAATGTGCGTCTCCACACAGGAGCTGACTTCCACAAAGGGAGAGGGCCTGCAGCCGTAGGGCTGGGGAATCAGAGCCGTGGGGCTGGGGAATCAGAGCCGTGGGGCTGGGGAATCAGAGCCGTGGGGCTGGGGAATCAGAGCCGTAGGGGCTGGGGAATCAGAGCCGTGGGGCTGGGAGAAGCAGAGCCGTGGGGCTGGGGAATCAGAGCCGTGGGGCTGGGAGAAGCAGAGCCGTGGGGTTGGGGAATCAGAGCCGTGGGGCTGGGGAATCAGAGCCGTGGGGCTGGGGGAGCCGTTGTGGGCTGGGGAAGCAGAGCCGTGGGGCTGGGGAATCAGAGCCGTGGGGCTGGGGAAGCAGAAGCCCGTGGGGTGGGAATCAGAGCCGTGGGGGGAAATCAGAGCCGTGGGGCTGGGGAATCTGGGAGAGCAGAGCCGTGGGGCTGGGGAAGCAGAGCCGTGGGGCTGGGGAAGCAGAGCCGTGGGGGCTGGGGAAGCAGAGCAGCAGAGCGTGGGGCTGGGGAAGCAGAGCCGTGGGGCTGGGGAAGCAGAGCCGTGGGGCTGGGGAATCAGAGCCGTGGGGCTGGGGAAGCAGAGCCGTGGGGCTGGGGAAGCAGAGCCGTGGGGCTGGGGAATCAGAGCAGAAGCAGAGCCGTGGGGCTGGGGAATCCGTGGCCGCCTGGGGGCTGGGGGGGAATCAGGAAGCCGTGGTGGGGCTGGGGAAGCAGAGCCGTGGGGCTGGGGAAGCAGAGCCGTGGGGCTGGGGAAGCAGAGCCGTGGGGCTGGGAGAAGCAGAGCAGAGAGGCGCTGGCAGAGGGACCAGAGGTCCTCCGTCACACGGCCCTGAGTACAGGACTCCTGCTGATCCTGCAGGGGCCACAGCACCCAGAGAAACCAACCAATCACACACAGCGCCCAGAGAAACCAACCAATCACACACAGCGCCCAGAGAAACCAAACTGATCACACACAGCGCCCAGAGAAACCAACCAATCACACGCAGCGCCCAGAGAAACCAACCAATCACACGCAGCGCCCAGAGAAACCAACCAATCACACACAGCGCCCAGAGAAACCAACCAATCACACGCAGCACCCAGAGAAACCAACCAATCACACGCAGCGCCCAGAGAAACCAACCAATCACACACAGCATCCAGAGAAACCACCAAACAACAATCACACAGCGCCCAGAGAAACCAACCAATCACACGCAGCGCCCAGAGAAACCAACCAATCACACACAGCGCCCAGAGAAACCAACCAATCACACAGCGCCCAGAGAAACCAACCAATCACACGCAGAGAAACCAACCAATCACACGCAGCATCCAGAGAAACCAACCAATCACACGCAGCGCCCAGAGAAACCAACCAATCACACACAGCGCCCAGAGAAACCAACCAATCACACACAGCGCCCAGAGAAACCAAACTGATCACGCGCATGACTCGCATGGTCCCTCACACACACGCACACACGCACACACACACATGCTCACACACACGCACACGCTCACACACACACACACATACACACGCTCACACACACACGCACACGCTCACACACACACACACACACACGCACACACGCACACACACGCTCACACACACACACACACAGAGTGGTGGGGACGACATAGCTCAGGAGGTAAGACCGATTGTCTGGCAGTCGGAGGGTTGCCGGTTCAAACCCCGACCTGGGCGTGTCGAAGTGTCCTTGAGCAAGACACCTAACCCCTAACTGCTCTGGCGAATGAGAGGCATCAATTGTAAAGCGCTTTGGATAAAAGCGCTATATAAATGCATTCCATTTACCATTTACATAGTCACACACACACACACACACAGTCACACATACACACTCACACACACACACACACACACACACACACACAGTCACACACACGCACGCACACACTCACACACACACACACACACACACACACACATACAGTCTCACACACACACACACTCACACACACACATACAGTCTCACACACACACACACACACACTCACACACACACACACACACACACATACAGTCTCACACACACACACAGTCTCACACACACACACACAGTCTCACACACACACACACACACTCACACACACATACACAGTCTCACACACACTCACACTCACACACACACACACAGTCTCACACACACACACACATACAGTCTCACACACACACACACACACACACACACACATACAGTCTCACACACACACACACACACACACACACATACAGTCTCACACACACACACACTCACACACACACATACAGTCTCACACACACACACACACACACTCACACACACACACACACAGACAGTCACACACACACACACACACACACACACACACTCACACACACATACACAGTCTCACACACACTCACACTCACACACACACACACACACACACACATACACAGTCTCACACACTCACACACACACACACACATAGTCTCACACACACACACACTCACACACACACATACAGTCTCACACACACACACATACACACTCACACACACACACTCACACACACACACACACACACAGCCTGGCCAGGGGTAATTATTTCTGATTTAGCCCCATGGCCTGAGAGAGCAAACAGCAGGTTGTTTGGTGTGCCGAGACGTCAGCAGCGTGTGAAACTCCAGTCAAGTGCTCCTGTGCAGCAAGGCCGGGAAGCGGAGAGGTGGACAGATTAATTTCCTCTCTTTGCATCAGTCCAGCAAGCCTGTTTAACCGCTCCCCCCCCCCCCCCCCCCCACACACACACACACCCTCCAGCCATTACCTGAGTTTGTGCTCAGAAGGTTACACCTTGATATGTTACAGGTTAGCAGGGTGAGACATTGCTGCTTGCATCTAAATGAGGTCTGATCGCTGCAATATCTTATTTTTCTCTGCCTTTTATCTTCCTGTTTAAGTCCTCTTGAATAAGGAAGTACAGGCTCCCTTTCAGCTGGAGGGGTCAGAACCTTCCAGCTGTATTTGTTGTGGGTTCAGTCAAGCTGAGTGGCTGAATATTTAAGACAAATGGTCCCGGACAGAAAAGAGAAACAGACAGAGGCAGATCCAGAACCAGCAGATGAACTGCATGATGATGGTAAGATGACTGACTGGCTGCTAGTACTAATTTGCAAAAAGGCTGGTGTAAAGAGTTCCTTAGGGAAAACGTCCTGTCCTTTGCCATGAATGTTCGAAACCCATCTGTGATTTCATACAATTAATAAACATCTGCAGAGTATTTGGATAGCTTCCAGATGAGTTCATATCTGGTGTCTCTGCACATATTAATCTTTCTACAGTTGCTGTTCTCCTGGGACACGCAGACTCTGAAGGTCCAGTAGAAGTGGTTTCACCCGCTAGCAGTCCTGCCTGCGCAGAAGTGCAGCTCCCTGTTTCGGGTCGGCCAATCAGAGCCACTTCTGCAGATGTGCACGGTCCTCTGACAGGAACAGTACAGCTGCTCCCGTGGCACAGATCCATCTTTTTTAAAAGTGCATTTAAATAACACTAAACACACGGTGTGATATACGGCGTGTGCTCCGGGTGGCTCGGCGCTGGCCACGTTAGCGGTACCACTGTGGCGACCGCGCCACGCTTGAACAGCGTCTCTGTAATGGGCTTCTGCTTACAGCTTTCAGGGTAATCCCCCTTAAACAGAAATCAGTTCCTCCGCCATCAACCCTAATCCCATGAAATCTGCTTAATTGCCTCTTTCTCAAACAGCCGCCCGTTTGTTGGCCAAACCCACGACGAGAGCGTCCACAGGAAAGTATGAATTACGCCCGGACGACGACACCTCGTCGTTTTTTTTTTCTTTCCCTTTTTTTGCGGTCGGTAGATTGGGAAGTCGATCCGGGGGGCTGGATGATCTCTGGAGAAGAACTCAGTTACGCAGATCGAACCGACTCGCTTCCGCTGAGCCAGGTGCAGAGTGTGGCCGTTTCGGGGTCCCTGTCAGTCGGGGTGCAGGGCCGTTTCGGGGTCCCTGTCAGTCGGGGTGCAGGGCCGTTTTGGGGTGTCTGTCAGTCGAGGTGCAGGACCGTTTTGGGGTGCCTGTCAGTCGGGGTGCAGGACCGTTTCGGGGTCCCTGTCAGTCGGGGTGCAGGGCCGTTTCGGGGTCCCTGTCAGTCGGGGCGCAGGGCCGTTTCGGGGTCCCTGTCAGTCGGGGTGCAGGGCCGTTTTGGGGTGTCTGTCAGTCGGGGTGCAGGGCCGTTTCGGGGTCCCTGTCAGTCGGGGTGCAGGGCCGTTTCGGGGTCCCTGTCAGTCGGGGTGCAGGGCCGTTTCGGGGTGCCTGTCAGTCGGGGTGCAGGGCCGTTTCGGGGTGTCTGTCAGTCGGGGTGCAGGGCCGTTTCGGGGTCCCTGTCAGTCGAGGTGCAGGGCCGTTTTGGGGTGTCTGTCAGTCGGGGCGCAGGGCCGTTTTGGGGTGTCTGTCAGTCGGGGTGCAGGGCCGTTTCGGGGTGTCTGTCAGTCGGGGTGCAGGGCCGTTTCGGGGTGTCTGTCAGTCGGGGTGCAGGGCCGTTTCGGGGTCCCTGTCAGTCGGGGTGCAGGGCCGTTTTGGGGTGCCTGTCAGTTGGGGTGCAGGGCCGTTTTGGGGTGCCTGTCAGTCGGGGTGCAGGGCCGTTTTGGGGTGCCTGTCAGTCGGGGTGCAGGGCCGTTTTGGGGTGTCTGTCAGTCGGGGTGCAGGGCCGTTTTGGGGTGTCTGTCAGTCGGGGTGCAGGGCCGTTTTGGGGTGTCTGTCAGTCGGACACGCACACACACACACACACGCGTGCACACACACACACACACACACACACACACACGCAGACCCGCCGTGTCTGTTTCTCCCATAAGCCCCTGCAGAGGCCTGAAATACCGCCACTCGGTGCGTGGCTGTGTCGAGGTGGTGCTGGGCTGGGGGGTCTGGGGTCTGGGGGGGGGGGGCGAGGTGTTTATGAGAGGGGACGCAGGGGACCCCTGATCCGGGGCGCGGGTCGGAAGCAGTGCTCAGATCCAGAGCCCCAGGGGGGGTCACGACCACTTGACCCCCACGTTCCAGGGACCCGGCCTGCCACTGCAGCTGGGGGGCCAGAACAGCCCCCCCACACACAGCACCCCCCCCCCCCCCCATTACACAACCCTCCTCCCCCAGGCACTGAGGGAGGGGCACAGCTGACCTACGGCAACATTCCACAAAAATCTAAATTATGACATCACAGAAAAATGTTCCCATGATAAGATTACTCATCTCCACATTAGGGCCAGTATTGTTGCGGGGGAAATAATTGCGCTTTTTTCATGGGGAAAAGTCGCTCATTTTTAATAACATCTATTTTTCATCTCATTAATGAAATAAACACATTGTCTGGAGGCTGGGGCCAGAAAATTAAACACTACCACCTAAAAGAATATCAATTTATCCCTTTTTTAGTTTAGGTTAAATAATCTTACATTGAGAAAAATGCTGTCAATTGAATTGGTTCATTACACAACATAATTTGCCTCTTTCAGAGCTAACTATAATGTTGCCAGCCGCCAATTTATAAATAACTTACGCAACTTCCATCAGCTCAGCTCTTTTCACTGTCACTGCTGCTGGCCCTGTGGTACTGCTGCAGTTCATTAATCTGTAAAAATCCCAATAACAGGGGCCTCAGTACAGCCAAACACAGCGGAATCCAAATCACTTTCAGAATCACGGCCCAGGAACAATGCTTTTAAATTATCGGTGTGCAAAATCTAAATAAAAATCTAACAACTGACCTGATTTGAATAAATAAACTAACTTCAATCAATTTTCAGTTTGCTTATCTCAGATGTAGTGCTTGGTATTCTGAGGAGAAGAATGTAAATACTACATTTGAGATACCGTAACTTAAAATGTTTATTATAATTATTATTATTATTATTATATAAGGCAGGTTTGACTTTAAAATGGTTAAGTTGGCCAGGAAGTTAAATTCCTGAAATGAACTTTACACAAATCAGTTTAACAGACACCTGCTGACAATATTTTGCAGTAATGTCACCCGCAAAGCATTCTGGGAAATATGTTTTGTTTGTTCGTTAGCTTGGATGGAATGTGTGGGTTTGCTGGTGTGGCTGTTCATGGTGTTCTGGTAGAAAATAACACTTTTGTCTGATGAACCAGTACAACCTTGGTCAGTCTTTGGGTCTTTGATGCCTGACTTTGTTCAGTGTGAAAAAAGTTTGTCTTAAAAATCAATTCAATTCAAAATTTCTCGAGTGTAAACTTGTTTTGAGTTGTAGTCAGTAAAACAGTGAAATGGAATGAGTTATCAGAGTGTTTCAGTACTTCTTACTGAGTGTAAATACAAATGTAAGAAACAGGCACAGTATAAAGCGTAGGAATCATCCCAAATGTCACCACAAAAAAAGATTTGATGCACTACGGACTAATTACCTGACTCAACATACTAATTTCATATCACAGTAAATTAAACCAGATCAATAATTTTACACTTTTCTTGACGCAGTTCGTTTTCTCATTTGTTTGTGAAGTCAGTATATGAGAAATTACAGTGTTATATGGCTTTTGAAAAATGTATAAAATACATGGATGATCAGGGTTATCGAGGGAAATGATTGCAGGAGGCAATCTCTTCCCTTAAACAGGACATCACCTCCTCCAGCACCTCCTCCTCCAGCACCTCCGCCACCTTCTCCTCCACCCCCTCTACAACCTCCTCCACCACCACCTCCACCCCCTCCATCACCACCTCCTCCATCACCTCGTCAACCATGATCCTACACTCCACTACAAACTTTCAGCTTATTTTTTTTCTCTCTCTCTCTCTCTCTCTTGCTCTTCTCTCTCCTCCCTGAACTCCACTTCTCAGACTAAACAATTGTGACTTGGCTGAGAAAGTGCTCTGATTCCAGATGCTGCAGCTCTCCCGGACACCCCCCCCCCCCCCCAGTGGGCCCCCCCCCAGCGCCCCCCCCTCAGTGCCCCCCCCCCCAGCGGGCCCCCCCCTCGCGCTCTCTCACTCTGCAGAGTTCTTTAATTGGAGTGGCAGGCACAGACGCTCTTTCGGGGGGCGCGGTGCTGGGGGAGCCCCTGCTCTTGGCAGCGGGCCTCCATTAGGACTCTAAATAAAGGAGAGTTGAGGCTGTTTCAGGTGTTTATCGCTCAGCTGAAGGCAGCTGTGCACTCGTCTGGTGTCCTTCTTTCTTTTTGTCGGTTTAGTAAGAAAAAAAAGGAGCAAGAGAAAGCTGCCCCGGATCACTGGGGCCTGGGGGGCCCAGGGGGGGCCCTGGGGGGGGGGGGGGGGTTATTCTCTAATCTTCTCTATCTCTCCGCCTCTGGCTTTGTTGGAAATGGAGAGTGATTGCAGCTCAGCGCACACCCTACAAGCCAGTCATCTCTCCCCATCTCTCTCTATCTCTCCGCTACATTAGAAAGCGATGCAGAACAACCCCCCAAGAACAGCCCCCCAAGAACAGCCCCCTCAGAACAGCCCCCACAGAACAGCCCCCTGCGACAGCTGTGGGTGCGTTAAATGCGCTGTCTGGGTCTCGAACCCTAACCCTAACCCCCATACGGCAGGATGGCAGGCGGGGGGGGAGGGTACTGCAGTCGAAACACGCCCCTCTCAGCGCTGATTAAGCTCAGGTGGATTTACCTGGTCATCCCTTCCTCTTCTGTATTCTGTGCAGGCGAGTCCATGCAGGAAAGCGCTCTGCTGGTAAAACATGCTCTTTTTCACACCTCTATCTGAAGCCAATGTGCATCTACCACAGAGGTCCAAATATACCCTACACATTTGCATTTACCCACCCCCCCACCCCCAATCAATCCTCCCACCCCCACCACAATCTAATCCCTCGTCCGTTTCACCCAGTTTCCTTTCAAATTTGTTCAAAAATACATGAAAAATTGGGGTGAAAAAGTAAAAACAAAAGAGCAGGTTGTAGCACATCAGAGCGGGACGACTCAGCCGTGATGTGGGGCTGCAGGGTGTTTAGTAAGAGGTGAACTCCCCTGGCCACCCTGCCCAGCACAGGGGCACGGACGGCTGCGCTCAAGGTCGTCTGTCTGACCCCCAGTGTTTAAACCTCAGCTTCCTGTCCTGCATCCCACATTTTCAGACCGAGCTTTAAAAACGGTGCCTTTCCTTTTTTCGAGAGTGAGGAGGGAGAGACAGGCACATAGACAGACAGACAGGCAGACAGAGAGACAGGCAGACAGACAGACAGGCAGGCAGGCAGGCAGGCAGACAGACAGACAGACAGACAGGCAGGCAAGCAGACAGACAGGCAGACAGGCAGGCAGGCAGACAGACAGACAGACAGACAGGCAGGCAGACAGACAGACAGGCAGACAGACAGACAGACAGGCAGGCAGGCAGACAGACAGACAGGCAGGCAGGCAGACAGACAGACAGACAGACAGACAGGCAGGCAGGCAGACAGACAGACAGACAGACAGACAGGCAGACAGACAGGCAGGCAGGCAGACAGACAGACAGACAGACAGACAGGCAGGCAGGCAGGCAGGCAGGCAGACAGACAGACAGACAGACAGGCAGGCAGGCAGACAGGCAGACAGACAGACAGACAGGACAGGCAGGCAGGCAGGCAGGCAGACGGGCAGAGAGAGGGGGAGTTTTTTAGAGAATGTCGGAGCACACAAACTCAAGCCCTTTTCAGCACATTTCTAAACAGTGCCTCTCAAACCCGCTCCAAAATAAAAGAAAACACGGAAAGAAAAACAAAAAAGCAGCAAAAAAAGGCGGAAATGTTATTTAAAAGGTACCAGACCGCATCGTTTTCCACTGATATTATATTATTATATACTCCCTGCAGTATCCAAAATATATACGGGCCTCGGGCCAAGAATGTAAAAATAAAACACATAGACTCAACATCTGGACTGAGGGCTCGAACAAAACGTCCATTTAATCACAGCTGAATAAAGCCTTCTGCCGTTCACTCCTGTTTTTTCACTAATTCAGCTGCTTTCCTCCAGAGGGTCTGCTACCTCTGATCTAGAAACGGATCCAGTTTCACCCTCGCTTCCTGAAACGCTGACAAAACGCTCCTTTTTATTATAATTATCCACATTGTTCCAGGCACAGGGCAAGCCTGTGTTTTCCCAGCTCAGCCCGGGAGCATACCTACTGCCTGCACAGTCCAATATCCACTCCTGGATTACCGTTAGCTAAACAGGCTGGCAGGCTTTGGCAGAGCCGGGGCAGTTAATAGCTGTTTTAAGTTGCTGGTTCAAATCCTGGCCGGAGAAGTGCCTGGATGCCTTCCAGCACCTCCCGATACAAACGGAAATATTTACTTCGTTAATGAACTGGCACCGAGGGCTCATACTTTTAATAATTACAAGACTGCGTAAGCGAGACTTCAGCCGCACACCAGACTGATGTAATTGGACAATAATTCAACCGAAATTTACTTTAGGAGGAGACATTTTATGACTTATTTGTCATTCGCACACTTCTTTTTTTTGCCGTGCAGTAAAAAAGGAATTTATTATTGGGACGATGTGATTAATAGAATAATCAGGCAAATTAAGCGTTTTTAATTTGGACCATTCTCCTAATGGGGTTTGTAAATATAAAATATGGGGAAACTGTTTATTCTGTCACTTTGAGAAGGTTTTGCAGACACCTGCCTCTGATTGGCTCAGACATGTCACATGGGGTACATGACCAGACTCATAACATCAGGTATCGATCTGATTGGTCAAACTGAAATCAAACTGAGCAGTAGTCATCCACACTGCTGGTGACCAGCTATTTATATTACCTGTGCTGGCTATAGCAGAAGAAACACATTCATGAGGTTTTGATTCACTTCCTGAATTTTTAATTCAAAAAAAAAAACTTTCTCTGTAAAACAAGAGAAAAAACAGAAATTATAGATAACTGTAACAGTTCAATAAGCAGAATCATTTTATAAAGATGATTATTATATTTCTGAGATATATCACTGTTATATGATAACTGATTGGTCCATGCTGGGTGGTTATTCTCTGTCTCTCTGGCTGTAACAGGCTGAAGTATCTGTGCAGCTGTGGGCTTTTCTCCTGAAAGGATCTGCAGCCTTTCCCCTCTGCGTCACGAACGTTTACAAAGTCGAGAAAATTTACTGAAATGTACCTTTCTGATTTGGGAGGACCCCTCGCAGTGGAGCAGGAAGTGCACTGCCTGTCTCACGCACTGCCTGTATAAACAGGGGTCTTTGGCCAAGCGGGTTTGTATGTCCTCCTTTCTCTGGTTGCCAAGGTGTGGTCACTGGACCTGCACTTAGTCAGGGTCTGTCTCTGCTTTGTGTCTCTGACACAGAACCCACGGTCTACCACTGTTTTTTCTCACTCTCTCTCTCCATCTCTCCCTCTGTCTCTCTCCTTCGCCCGCTCTCCCTTTCTCTGTCTCCTATTTCCATCTCTTTCTCTCTCTCTCTCCCCCCTCTCCCCCCCTCTCTCTCTCCCTCTCTCCCTCCCTTTCTCTCTCTCCCTCCCCCCTCCCTCCCCCTCTCTCTCTCCCCCTCTCTGCTTGCCAGGTCTGATTGGGTGTTGTTTCAGGAAAGCAGATTAATGTTTACCCGCGCCTGTTTGACTTCCTCCGAGCCCAGCGGAAACATGTTGCTGTTGCCGACACCGTTTCTGCTGATAGAGATGTCAAACATGACTTGCTTGGCGGGGGGGTGCAGGGGGGAGGGCGGTGAGGCACTTATCAGACTCACACAAATGCCAGAAACATTTAAATCCACCGCATTCTACCTGCCACACACAACCCCCCCACAACCCACTCCCCCAGCACTCCTTACACAGGATGTTTGGCATCATAAAGCAATGGTGGAACGGGGAGGGGGGGCGTGGGGGCGGTTACAGCGAAACAAACTGACATGCTTATTGTGTACAGTGTTTTATATCAGATAAGCGGGAGGATTTTCACAGCTAACTTAATTCAGCAGTGACAGCTGGGATCAGAGGCTCAGCCAGCAGGCTTTACATGCTTGGCAGGCCCGCAATGAGACTTATCAGAATGATGCAATAGAACCCCGCAGACCCCGATAATGATCTGAATATCAATACGGGGGGATGAGGACGCGGGGAGGCCTGCACGCAGACCGGCGCTCGCCAGGGCCGTCCGCACACCCCCCCCCCCCCACCCCCCCCCCCACCCTGATAAAGACTGTGACTTTAAACAGTGACTTTAAACAGAAGTGCCTTTAAACAGTGCCTTTACTAGCCTGGACGCAGAGCAGCCGTGGCGTGTAGCGCACCTGTGAGCCTGAGGGCCTCTCCTGCCGCCGTGTCCGATGCTGGACGCGAGCGCTCGGCGGGTCCATCACTCGGGGGCGGACAGAGGCGCGGAAGAGGCGGCAGGCCTGGCTGGGGGGGGCCCTCGAGGCGGGTGGCAAGGGGGGGGGGCTCCAGGTGGCGGGACGCGCGGAGAATAGGAGCGAGATCACGGCCCATCGCCGTGGGAACACGCGCGGGCGTGCGAGGGCGAAGTCGCCATGCCCACTGTTCCCCGGCAACCGTCCGGTCAGCAGAGGCACAGAGGGTCCGGGACGAGGACCGCCGCCTGACCGGGCCGTAAGAGTATAAACACCATCTCCCAAAACCTCTGCTCTCCCAGCCCCTAACACAGAGGGTCCGGGATGAGGACCGCCAGCCTGACCGGGCCGTAAGAGTATAAACACCACCTCCCAAAACCTCTGCTCTCCAGCCCCTAACACAGAGGGTCCGGGACGAGGACCGCCGGCCTGACGGGCCGTAAGAGTATAAACACCACCTCCCAAAACCTCTGCTCTCCCAGCCCCTAACACAGAGGGTCCGGGATGAGGACCGCCAGCCTGACCGGGCCGTAAGAGTATAAACACCACCTCCCAAAACCTCTGCTCTCCCAGCCCCTAACACAGAGGGTCCGGGATGAGGACCGCCAGCCTGACCGGGCCGTAAGAGTATAAACACCACCTCCCAAAACCTCTGCTCTCCCAGCCCCTAACACAGAGGGTCCGGGACGAGGACCGCCGGCCTGACCGGGCCGTAAGAGTATAAACACCATCTCCCAAAACCTCTGCTCTCCCAGCCCCTAACACAGAGGGTCCGGGATGAGGACCGCCAGCCTGACCGGGCCGTAAGAGTATAAACACCACCTCCCAAAACCTCTGCTCTCCCAGCCCCTAACACAGAGGGTCCGGGACAAGGACCGCCAGCTCGACCGGGCCGTAAGAGTATAAACACCACCTCCCAAAACCTCTGCTCTCCCAGCCCCTAACACAGAGGGTCCGGGATGAGGACCGCCAGCCTGACCGGGCCGTAAGAGTATAAACACCACCTCCCAAAACCTCTGCTCTCCCAGCCCCTAACACAGAGGGTCCGGGACAAGGACCGCCAGCTCGACCGGGCCGTAAGAGTATAAACACCACCTCCCAAAACCTCTGCTCTCCCAGCCCCTAACACAGAGGGTCCGGGACAAGGACCGCCAGCTCGACCGGGCCGTAAGAGCATAAACACCATCTCCCAAAACCTCTGCTCTCCCAGCCCCTAACACAGAGGGTCCGGGATGAGGACCGCCAGCCTGACCGGGCCGTAAGAGTATAAACACCACCTCCCAAAACCTCTGCTCTCCCCAGCCCCTAACACAGAGGGTCCGGGACAAGGACCGCCAGCCTGACCGGGCCGTAAGAGTATAAACACCACCTCCCAAAACCTCTGCTCTCCCCAGCCCCTAACACAGAGGGTCCGGGATGAGGACCGCCAGCCTGACCGGGCCGTAAGAGTATAAACACCATCTCCCAAAACCTCTGCTCTCCCAGCCCCTAACACAGAGGGTCCGGGATGAGGACCGCCAGCCTGACCGGGCCGTAAGAGTATAAACACCATCTCCAAAACCTCTGCTCTCCCAGCCCCTAACACAGAGGGTCCGGGACAAGGACCGCCAGCTCGACCGGGCCGTAAGAGTATAAACACCACCTCCCAAAAAACCTCTGCTCTCCCAGCCCCTAACACAGAGGGTCCGGGACAAGGACCGCCAGCTCGACCGGGCCGTAAGAGCATAAACACCATCTCCCAAAACCTCTGCTCTCCCAGCCCCTAACACAGAGGGTCCGGGACAAGGACCGCCAGCTCGACCGGGCCGTAAGAGCATAAACACCATCTCCCAAAACCTCTGCTCTCCCAGCCCCTAACACAGAGGGTCCGGGATGAGGACCGCCAGCCTGACCGGGCCGTAAGAGTATAAACACCACCTCCCAAAACCTCTGCTCTCCCAGCCCCTAACACAGAGGGTCCGGGACAAGGACCGCCAGCCTGACCGGGCCGTAAGAGTATAAACACCACCTCCCAAAACCTCTGCTCTCCCAGCCCCTAACACAGAGGGTCCGGGATGAGGACCGCCAGCCTGACCGGGCCGTAAGAGTATAAACACCATCTCCCAAAACCTCTGCTCTCCCAGCCCCTAACACAGAGGGTCCGGGATGAGGACCGCCAGCCTGACCGGGCCGTAAGAGTATAAACACCACCTCCCAAAACCTCTGCTCTCCCAGCCCCTAACACAGAGGGTCCGGGACAAGGACCGCCAGCTCGACCGGGCCGTAAGAGTATAAACACCATCTCCCAAAACCTCTGCTCTCCCAGCCCCTAACACAGAGGGTCCGGGATGAGGACCGCCAGCTCGACCGGGCCGTAAGAGTATAAACACCATCTCCCAAAACCTCTGCTCTCCCAGCCCCTAACACAGAGGGTCCGGGACAAGGACCGCCAGCTCGACCGGGCCGTAAGAGTATAAACACCACCTCCCAAAACCTCTGCTCTCCCAGCCCCTAACACAGAGGGTCCGGGACAAGGACCGCCAGCTCGACCGGGCCGTAAGAGCATAAACACCATCTCCCAAAACCTCTGCTCTCCCAGCCCCTAACACAGAGGGTCCGGGACAAGGACCGCCAGCTCGACCGGGCCGTAAGAGCATAAACACCATCTCCCAAAACCTCTGCTCTCCCAGCCCCTAACACAGAGGGTCCGGGATGAGGACCGCCAGCCTGACCGGGCCGTAAGAGCATAAACACCACCTCCCAAAACCTCTGCTCTCCCAGCCCCTAAATACACGCGCTTCAAAAACATCACGTCTATTAAAGTCATCCTAAATTCATCTTCTCCACATCCTGAGCCCCACAGCACATGAAAAACACAGCCTGGTCTCTCTGGAAGGCCGGTTCATAAATACACCTGTCCGCCGGGACTATAAAAGATATCTTTGAAAGCTGTTTGTTTGCTTTTTTATCATTATTTTTTAGTAGCATGGCTCAGTGCCAGTTATGAGATCACTCTAATTTCAGCCCCATTGCTGGATATGGATCAGTGTCCTTGCTTTCCACTTAGCCAAACTCAACCCATCCCAACTTATTTATCGTGGCTTGTTTTCTTCCTAAACATCCATTTAATCTCTTCTCTCTACATAATTCTGATTTTTATGTCATGCTGATGTCAGCAGTTGGCCGGAGCAACACAGAGAGAAACAGGCAGATATTAGAGCCCACATAAACGCCTGACAGATAAGAGCGGCCATCTTTTTAATCACACTCCGCTGCAGTCAGACCAGATGCAGGGTTGTGTAATTAATTACTTTCATTTTCAGGGGAGACCACGGGAAACGTGGCAAATTGTCAGGAGTCCGAGATGCTAAGGACACGAGTACAAACTTAATTTAGTGAAACATCTAATAAGCCCCTTTTAGAGTAATTATATTTACATTCCCCTACTATCAGAATTAGGGTGCAGAAAAACTGGGTAAGCCTCTATCATGCAGACTGTCATATTTACAGGTTTTTGATTGACACAGAATCCCTGTGGCAAAAAAAACTTCTTTTTAATTGAAAAATTCACTAAAAGTGCAATACAGCCAGTTTCAATGAAAAGTGAGGACATCATTATTATGCATTTGCAATAATCAGATAAGCCTTTTCATGTGTTACAGACTGTTTTCTTATTCCTTAATTGTTTTCAGACGGCTGTCGTTGCACGCGCTCGTGTTTCCACGCCCAGCGAAGGGCAGCGAGAGAAAGGAACTGAGGAATGGAAATGGCAGACTCAGCTCGGAGCGTAATTAAGAGACGTTTCCATGACGATAATTTAACGGACGTTTCCGTGGCGATAATTTAACGGACGTGGGCAACAAACAGGTCCCCTCCCGCCGTCTTCTGTTCGTCCCCAAAAACCCCGAAAAGGAGAACAATAAAGCCCAAACGCGTCCGCGCCGCGCCGCGCCCCCGCGGGGGCGGGACAAAGGAAGGGTGGGCGGGTCGGCGGGGGCACTTTGGGTGGGAGGGGGGGCATTTTGGGTGGGGAGGGGGGGCGTTTTGGGTGGGGAGGGGGGGCGTTTTGGGTGGGGAGGGGGTCGTTTTGGGTGGGGAGGGGGGGCACTTTGGGTGGGGAGGGGGGGCGTTTTGGGTGGGGAGGGGGGGCACTTTGGGTGGGGAGGGGGGCGTTTTGGGGGGGAGGGGGGGCACTTTGGGTGGGGAGGGGGGGCGTTTTGGGTGGGGAGGGGGGGCACTTTGGGTGGGGAGGGGGGGCGTTTTGGGTGGGGAGGGGGGGCACTTTGGGTGGGGAGGGGGGGCACTTTGGGTGGGGAGGGGGGGCGTTTTGGGTGGGGAGGGGGGGCGTTTTGGGTGGGGAGGGGGGGCGTTTTGGGTGGGGAGGGGGGGCATTTTGATGCAGCTGTACTGAAAGACGCAGATGATTAATTAATTCACTGACTCGTCTGAGGTTAATCGCAGTCTTTTGCGACCACAGGAAAGAAAAGAAGAAGAAAAAGAAGAAAGAGCAGAAGCCGCCGGGCTCTGTAATGGACTCCCGTAAAGGAGAGCAGGAGGCTGGTCTGGGCCCGGCCCGTCCCGGCCCCGTCCTGCTGGTGCTGGCTCGCTGCCTCGCTTCCCCTGTTCCACATGGTCAGGTCTGATCTGCTCTGCTTCTGCACACACACACACACACACACACACACACACACACACACACACAGCTCCGCTGCCACGCTGGGCCTCAGTACCCCCCCAAAAAACAAAACACACACAGTGCCCCACAGCCATGCTGGGCCTCTGTACCCCCCCGAAAAAGAGAGATGAAAAACAAAACACAATTACGGAGAGGGAAAGGCGGTTCATTAATGTTTCCTTCTGTTGAGCGCTGGCTGTGGCTGGCTGTGGTTGGCTGTGGCTGGCTGTGGCTGGCTGTGGTTGGCTGTGACTGGCTGTGGTTGGCTGTGGCTGGCTGTGGCTGGCTGTGGTTGGCTGTGGTTGGCTGTGGCTGGCTGTGGTTGGCTGTGGCTGGCTGCGGTTGGCTGTGGCTGGCTGTGGTTGGCTGTGGTTGGCTGTGGCTGGCTGTGGTTGGCTGTGGCTGGCTGTGGCTGGCTGTGGCTGGCTGCGGTTGGCTGTGGTTGGCTGTGGTTGGCTGTGGCTGGCTGTGGTTGGCTGTGGCTGGCTGCGGTCCGTGCCAGGGGTCACGGGCGGGGGGAAGTTGATGTAATCGCGCGGTGTCGTCTGATTGGGCCTCTGAGCTCTGGTGTGCTGGATCAGGTTTGGGCACAGAAAAGGGAAGGAGAGGGAAGAGTGAGTCACACATCCGACTTCATCCCTCCTTCGCTCCCCGGCTGGCTCCCTCCTGCAGGTACGCCCCGCTCGCTGACCCCGCTCGCTGACCCCGCTGCCACGCCCACTTCCTGCTGCCACACCCACTTCCTGCTGGGTGGGCGGCTCGTCACGCCTCAGTGTGGAGTAACAGGAAACCGCGCACTTCCACAGAGCAGGAGTAACCCGAATCACCAGCGCTGCTCTACCCCACTGGGATAACATCAATACCACATCCACATCACATCCACACCCACCCATATCCACATTACATCCGCATCACATCCACTCCCTCTCTGCCAGGTACATCACATACACACCACATCCACATCACACCCACTCCCACATCACATCCACTCCCTCTCTGCCAGGTACATCACATACACACCACATCCACATCCACACCACATCCGCATCACATCCACTCCCTCTCTGCCAGGTACATCACATCCACTCTCTCTCCACCACGTACACCACATCCATATCACATCCACACCCATCCATATCCACACCACATGCACATCACATCCACTCCCTCTCTGCCAGGTACACCACATCCACTCTCTCTCCACCAGGTACACCACATCCACATCACATAGGCTTAGTGTAGGGGCGTGGCTTTTCTTTGACTTGACTGGGGTTCCATGTCATTCAGTAACATGAAGGACTCCGGTGACCTCCCCACTGATTGGAGGAGAGCATATGGACACTGGAGCTGGTCTCTGTAGGTCTGGATTATGGGCCTATCGGTGAGAGCGGAGGAAAGAGCTGGCAGTGATCTGCACTGTGGCTGTAAGGGCCTGAGACCACCACGCCGATCACTTCCCACAGAAGCACAAAGCGATGAAGAAAAACAACGTGTCTTTTCACTTCTCACTCTTTAAAACAAGCATGAATCTGCTAAATTTAAAAGGAAATGTATGAAATAATTATGTAAAAACATAAATATATTTTTCCATTTTCTGACACATGAAGCTGAATTAGGAATTATGGAAAAAAACTAGGAAATATTTAGGAATAATGACAGCAATGCACTCATTGTTAATTCATTTAGAGCATCATAATTAAGTATTAATAATTCATAACAGCGCTCCCCAATGAGCCATTAGCACGCGCGTTTGAGGTGGTGTCCTTCAGAGCAGAAATAATAAAACTGACTGATTTGAATGGATGGCTTTATAAATCTCCAGGACGGGGAAGAACGGGCCAAACACAGTGGCCTCGAATCCCCCCCCCCCCCCCCAAAACACAGAAGTCTCGAACCCCCCCAGCCCCCAAACACAGCAGCCTCGAATCCCCCCCCCCCCCCCCCCCCCGAAAACAAAGGAGCCTCGAATGCCCCCCAACCCCCCACCCAAACCCAGTGGGCTCAGACCCCCCCACCACAACCCCCACCCCCCCCCCCAAAACACATTGCCCTCGAACACCTCCACCCCCCACACACCCCCCACGCACCAAACACA
>CM045895.1:39854991-39887491 GCA_025169545.1 Anguilla japonica
CCCTACTGAATACAGGGCCCAATCAGGAGTCTGGCCCCTACTGAATACAGGGCCCAATCAGGGGTCTGGCCCCTACTGAATACAGGGCCCAATCAGGGTCTGGCCCCTACTGAATACAGGGCCCAATCAGGGGTCTGGCCCCTACTGAATACGAGGTCCAATCAGGAGTCTGGCCCCTACTGAATACAGGGCCCAATCAGGGGTCTGGCCCCTACTGAATACTGGGCCCAATCAGGGGTCTGGCCCCTACTGAATACAGGGCCCAATCAGGGGTCTGGCCCCTACTGAATACAGGGCCCAATCAGGGGTCTGGCCCCTACTGAATACAGGGCCCAATCAGGGGTCTGGCCCCTACTGAATACAGGGCCCAATCAGGGGTCTGGCCCCTACTGAATACGGGGCCCAATCAGGAGTCTGGCCCCTACTGAATACAGGGCCCAATCAGGGGTCTGGCCCCTACTGAATACAGGGCCCAATCAGGAGTCTGGCCCCTACTGAATACAGGGCCCAATCAGGGGTCTGGCCCCTACTGAATACAGGGCCCAATCAGGAGTCTGGCCCCTACTGAATACAGGGCCCAATCAGGAGTCTGGCCCCTACTGAATACAGGGCCCAATCAGGGGTCTGGCCCCTACTGAATACAGGGCCCAATCAGGAGTCTGGCCCCTACTGAATACAGGGCCCAATCAGGAGTCTGGCCCCTACTGAATACAGGGCCCAATCAGGGGTCTGGCCCCTACTGAATACAGGGCCCAATCAGGGGTCTGGCCCCTACTGAATACAGGGCCCAATCAGGGGTCTGGCCCCTACTGAATACAGGGCCCAATCAGGGGTCTGGCCCCTACTGAATACAGGGCCCAATCAGGAGTCTGGCCCCTACTGAATACGGGGCCCAATCAGGAGTCTGGCCCCTACTGAATACGGGGCCCAATCAGGAGTCTGGCCCCTACTGAATACGGGCCCAATCAGGGGTCTGGCCCCTACTGAATACGGGGCCCAATCAGGAGTCTGGCCCCTGTGGGGCCCCTGGCTCTCATTTTGACTCTCTCATTCCTGAGGAACGGTCGCAGGTAGACCGTCGGCCAGCAGGTATCTGCTCTTACCTGAGCCAAGCAGAGCGCCACAGAGACTCTTCAGTCTAAAGCAGCACCTGGGCCCCCAGGTGTACCTAATCACCGCTCCTGTCAGCACCCCGCCCCGCCCCTTAACTAAATAAAACACGTCTGCCATCACCAGCACATTCTAATGACTCCTGGAGCCCCCAGTGGGGCACTCAAGCAAGACAAACTCGCTCCTTTTAGGCAGCAAACAACTGCTTACTGTTCCACCGCCTCTTTCCAAACGCACCGTCACTCAGGGACACACCTGCACAGGTACACGCGTTGTGTGTGTGTGTGTGTGTGTGTGGGTATTACCTACTCAGCATATTCATCCATGTTAGCCTGCAAGGTGCCTGTGATTATGACCGTACTCAGGCCATCAGGCTGACCCGTGTCCAGTGCACTCCCGGGAATCCACCCCTGAGGCGTGGGACACCCAGACTGCCGTAAGAGACTCCAGAACATTCCGACCCTCCTACGGGTAAGGGCAGGTGGAGGTGCAGGGAGGGTAAGGGCAGGTGGAGGTGCAGGGAGGGTAAGGGCAGGTGGAGGTGCAGGGAGGGTAAGGCAGGTGGAGGTGCAGGGAGGAGGTGCAGGGAGGGTGAGGGCAGGTAGAGGTGCAGGTGGAGGTGCAGGGAGGGTAAGGGCAGGTGGAGGTGCAGGGAGGGTGAGGGCAGGTGGAGGTGCAGGGAGGGTAAGGGCAGGTGGAGGTGCAGGGAGGGTAAGGGCAGGTGGAGGTGCAGGGAGGAGGTGCAGGGAGGGTGAGGGCAGGTAGAGGTGCAGGTGGAGGTGCAGGGAGGGTAAGGGCAGGTGGAGGTGCAGGTGGAGGTGCAGGGAGGGTAAGGGCAGGTGGAGGTGCAGGGAGGGTAAGGGCAGGTGGAGGTGGAGGGAGGGTAAGGGCAGGTGGAGGTGCAGGGAGGAGGTGCAGGGAGGGTGAGGGCAGGTGGAGGTGCAGGGAGGGTACGGGCAGGTGGAGGTGCAGGGAGGGTAAGGGCAGGTAGAGGTACAGGGAGGGTAAGGGCAGATGGAGGTGCAGGGAGGGTAAGGGCAGGTGGAGGTGGAGGGAGGGTAAGGGCAGGTAGAGGTGCAGGTGGAGGTGCAGGGAGGGTAAGGGCAGGTGGAGGTACAGGGAGGGTAAGGGCAGGTGGAGGTGGAGGGAGGGTAAGGGCAGGTGGAGGTGCAGGGAGGGTGATGGCAGGTAGAGGTGCAGGGAGGGTGAGGGCAGGTGGAGGTGCAGGGAGGGTAAGGGCAGGTGGAGGTGCAGGTGGAGGTGCAGGGAGGGTAAGGGCAGGTGGAGGTGCAGGGAGGAGGTATCTGATGGTGCTGCATGAAGAACGGAGCAGCAGGAAAATACTGCATCTTTAGACTACGCTTACTGCTGCCCCTCTCAGTAAACACCCAAAAATACATGAGCCCTGTGTTTGGTGGTGTGGAGCTGTGTGTGTTTGGTGGTGAGGAGCTCTGTGTGTGTTTGGTGGTGAGGAGCTCTGTGTGTTTGATGGTGAGGAGCTCTGTGTGTGTTTGGTGGTGAGGAGCTCTGTGTGTTTGATGGTGAGGAGCTCTGTGTGTGTTTGGTGGTGAGGAGCTCTGTGTGTGTTTGGTGGTGAGGAGCTCTGTGTGTTTGGTGGTGAGGAGCTCTGTGTGTTTGGTGGAGAGGAGCTCTGTGTGTGTTTGGTGGAGAGGAGCTCTGTGTGTGTTTGGTGGTGAGGAGCTCTGTGTGTTTGGTGGTGAGGAGCTCTGTGTGTTTGGTGGAGAGGAGCTCTGTGTGTGTTTGGTGGGGGGCACACTGTGTGTTTGGTGGTGTGGAGCTCTGTGTTTGGTGGGGGGCGCACTGTGTGTTTGGTGGTGAGGAGCTCTGTGTGTTTGGTGGTGGGGAGCTCTTGTGTGTTTGGTGGTGAGGAGCTCTGTGTGTTTGGTGGTGAGGAGCTCTGTGTGTTTGGTGGGGGGAGCTCTGTGTGTTTGGTGGTGAGGAGCTCTGTGTGTTTGGTGGGGGGAGCTCTGTGTGTTTGGTGGTGAGGAGCTCTGTGTGTTTGGTGGGGGGAGCTCTGTGTGTTTGGTGGTGAGGAGCTCTGTGTGTTTGGTGGGGGGAGCTCTGTGGTTTGATGGTGAGGAGCTCTGTGTGTTTGTGGGGGGAGCTGTGTGTTTGGTGGTGAGGAGCTCTGTGTGTGTGGTGAGGAGCTGTGGGGGGGGGGGGGAGCACTGAGTGTTTGGTGGTGTGGAGCTGTGTGTGTTTGGTGGGGGGAGCACTGAGTGTTTGCTGGTGTGGCTCACTGAAGGGGCTGGTAGCGCAGCAGTGGGGAACATCAGTGTGATAAATGAATCCAGTAATAAAGATCTGATCTCCCCACTATCACCTTTCAATCAACAATTATCACCTGCACACAACTGCCAGTTGATTTGTTTAACACTGTCAGTGCATTGCATAAACAATAATAATTAAGGTTTAATCAAAGAGACATGATTATCATTTAATATTGATGGAGTTTAAAATTGAGTGAGCAGCTACAGAATGATAATTGTGCAGTAACAGGTGGGATTAAGACAGGAGGAGATATCTGCCAGCTCTTCTGCTGTATGCTGTACAGAATGGAGCCAGTTTTCCTGAAATTAGTTTACCATGACATCAGCGTGTGACGTGTTACAGTGTGTTACAGCAGTGTGTGTGATGTGTGACGTGTTACAGTGTGTTACAGCAGTGAGTGTGTGTGACGTGTTATGGTGTGTCACAGCAGTGTGTGTGTGATGTGTGACGTGTTATGGTGTGTTACAGCAGTGAGTGTGTGTGACGTGTTATGGTGTGTTACAGCAGTGTGTGTGTGACATGTTACAGTGTGTTACAGCAGTGTGTGTGATGTGTGACGTGTTAGAGTGTGTTACAGCAGTGAGTGTGTGTGACGTGTTATGGTGTGTCACAGCAGTGTGTGTGTGATGTGTAACGTGTTATGGTGTGTTACAGCAGTGAGTGTGTGATGTGTTAGTGTGTTTCAGCCGTGTGTGTGTGTGTGTGTGTGACGTGTTACGGTGTGTTACAGCAGTGTGTGTGTTAGTGTGTTACAGCAGTGTGTGTGTGATGTGTTAGTGTGTTACAGCAGTGTGTGTGTATGTGTTACAGTGTGTTAAAGCAGTGTGTGTGATGTGTTAGTGTGTTACAGCAGTGTGTGTGTGACGTGTTACAGTGTGTTACAGCAGTGTGTGTGTGTGTTACAGTGTGTTACAGCAGTGTGTGTGTGACATGTTACACTGTGTTACAGCAGTGTGTGTGACGTGTTATGGTGTGTTACAGCAGTGTGTGTGCGACGTGTTAGTGTGTTACAGCAGTGTGTGTGCGACGTGCTAAGGCGAGACATGTTAGAGTATGTCTTCGTATTTCCTCTCAACTATACAGGTGAGCAGCGATGATTTGATCGGCAGCCCTTAAATACCACTAAACTTCATCAAAACTTACTGATAGTGTCATTATTCACAGCTTGGCACACCCTCTAACATTCTTTAATATTTCCCTTTAAATACGTGCAAATACATGCTTCCCAAAACACCACTAAAACGGAATCAGAACAGGATCAAACGCAGATTCCGTGTATATATTGGGTTAAGTGTCACTGCGTGGGAGGCAGTCACAGAGTAGGTGAGTTAAACCGAGACTCGGGCGCCGGAACCTTCGGCAGTAGAGCCGTGTGGGCCCAGGGTGACGCGTAAGGAAGACACCAGAGCGTGATGTGGAACACACATCTGTGTAACGCGGCGGGGGGAGAACAGCGAAGGGGGGGGGGGGGGGGGGTTTAATTCGACGTGGACGAAGCACGTTCTCCCCAGCGAACCCGCGGCACAAACGCAGCGGAAACAAAGAGGCCTTTCTCCCCGTGCAGATGCGCCTTCATGAAAGAACATTCTGTTTTTGGGGGTAATTCTATATTTCACACTGACAGACGGTGTAAAACATAATGAAGCCATGAAAAAAATCAGCTGCGACCCACAACATGAAAAGCAAAAGGAGGCTCACAGAAACGCTGGGGACACAAGGAGGAGGCTCACAGAAACGCTGAGGCCACAAGGAGGAGGCTCACAGAAACGCTGGGGCCACAAGGAGGAGGCTCACAGAAACTCTGAGGCCACAAGGAGGAGGTTCACAGAAACACTGGGGCCACAAGGAGGAGGCTCACAGAAACGCTGAGGCCACAAGGAGGAGGCTCACATAAACGCTGACACCACAAGGAGGAGGCTCACAGAAACGCTGGGGCCACAAGGAGGAGGCTCACAGAAACTCTGAGGCCACAAGGAGGAGGCTCACAAAAAGGAGGAGGAGGAGGAGGCTGACAGAAACACTGAGCCCACAAGGAGGAGACTCGCAGAAACGCTGAGGCCACAAGGAGGAGGCTCACAGAAATGCTGGGGCACAAGGAGGAGGATCACAGAAAGGCCACAAGGAGGAGGCTCACAGAAACGCTGAGGCCACAAGGAGAAGGCTCACAGAAATGCTGAGGCCACAAGGAGGAGGCTCACAGAAACGCTGAGGCCACAAGGAGGAGGATCGCAGAAATGCTGAGGCCACAAAGGAGGAGGCTCACAGAAACGCTGAGGCCACAAGGAGGAGGATCACAGAAATGCTGAGGCCACAAAGGAGGAGGCTCACAGAAACGCTGAGGCCACAAGGAGAAGGCTCACAGAAACGCTGAGGCCACAAGGAGGAGGCTCACAGAAATGCTGGGGCCACAAGGAGGAGGCTCACAGAAACGCTGGGGCCACAAGGAGGAGGTTCACAGAAACGCTGGGGCCACAAGGAGGAGGCTCACAGAAACGCTGGGGCCACAAGGAGGAGGATCACAGAAATGCTGGGGCCACAAGGAGGAGGATCACAGAAATGCTGAGGCCACAAAGGAGGAGGCTGACAGAAACGCTGAGGCCACAAGGAGGAGGCTCACAGAAACGCTGGGGCCACAAGGAGGAGGCTCACAGAAACGCTGGGGCCACAAGGAGGAGGCTTGCAGAAACTCTGAGGCCACAAGGAGGAGGCTGACAAAAACACTGAGCCCACATGGAGGAGGATCACAGAAACGCTGGGGCCACAAGGAGGAGGATCACAGAAATGCTGAGGCCACAAAGGAGGAGGCTGACAGAAACACTGAGCCCACATGGAGGAGGATCACAGAAATGCTGGGGCCACAAGGAGGAGGCTCACAGAAACGCTGGGGCACAAGGAGGAGGCTCACAGAAACGCTGGGGCCACAAGGAGGAGGGTCACAGAAACGCTGGGGACACAAGGAGGAGGCTCACAGAAACGCTGAGGCCACAAGGAGAGGGTCACAGAAACACTGGGGCCACATAGAGGAGGATCACAGAAATGCTGAGGCACAAAGGAGGAGACTCACACAAACACTGAGGCCACAAGGAGGAGGCTCACAGAAACGCTGGGGCCACAAGGAGGAGGATCACAGAAATGCTGAGGTCACAAGGTTTAAGAGCTTTTTTATTTTTTTTTACAATAGGCCGACACTTCAATGGACAGATTAAGGATGGAAACACACACAGGAAAACACTCACATTTTTCCTAAAAGTAGGAATGTGGAGAAGCAGGGCATTCCGTTGCCGAGGTCGCATTGATTGCCTGGCTCCACGTTTAAGCCAATTAGGAGGAAGCAGAGGCTAACACCTTGAGAACTCTGCCGCGCAGGAAAATCGATGGCGCTAAACCTTTGGTTCAGATATAAACAGCTGGATAAGTTAAGATCAATAAGGTTACATCCTACAGCAACTGCTCAATATTTCATCAGTTCAGCTGGGTGAGAAATCTTCCTCCGGCTCCTGTTTATCAGCCCGACGCGGGAGCTACACGGGAAGGCCGTGCTAACAACCCCCGCACGCCGGCTGACACCGATAAACTGATACCATTACGGCTCGGGTTCGATAGACAAGGGCCTAACGCGAAGGAGAGAGAATTTGTCCCTATTGATCCCGCGCGATCGCTCTGAGTTTTTCTCCGGGCCGATCCGCTCGTTTTCGCTCCAACACAGACGTCAACGGACGGCTCGTCAGACGCGATAACATCCGATGACATCATCGTCGCCGAGACGCCTCGTCCTGCGCTCGCTCCGGAACGCCGTTCCCCCGGGCGGAGCTCCCTGCGCTCGGAGCGTCGGGCTGAGAGCAGGAACTCAGGCACGGCTCTGACTAAAGGCTGCTCTAATTTTAACCATCTATTTATGCTGAATTAATCACACCAGCGCAAATTGGCTAACCGCGCAGGCTCTGACGGAGGGGGTATATTTATTGCACCTTGTCAGAGGTTCAAAAATAGTGTACAAAGGATCCAGTGCAGCAGTTTCTCCCTGTTCCTGCTGCCTTTGGGAACGGAGGAGGCTCTGCTGCCGCGTGTCTGTACCTAATAACTCATTAATCCGCCGCACAATAAATCAAGGAGACGCTGGTTCCCTTTCCAAGCGACAAGTTTTATTTACTTTGCAGAGCAGCGCTCTAAACTCCCCCAGAATGAGGGGCTGTTGGCTCCCAACACTGCTGTGTTCAGACCACACATACTCAGCACGATGCTGCTGTGTTCAGACCACACATACTCAACACGATGCTGCTGTGTTCAGACCACACATACTCAACACGATGCTGCTGTGTTCAGACCACACATACTCAACACGATGCTGTTGTGTTCAGACCACACATACTCAACACGATGCTGTTGTGTTCAGACCACACGTCCTGAGGGGCTGTCGGTTCCTAACACTGCTGTGTTCAGACCACACATACTCAACACGATGCTGCTGTGTTCAGACCACACATACTCAACACGATGCTGCTGTGTTCAGACCACACATACTCAACACGATGCTGTTGTGTTCAGACCACACATACTCAACACGATGTTGTTGTGTTCAGACCACACGTCCTGAGGGGCTGGCGGCTCCTAACACTGCTGTGTTCAAACCACACGTCCTCAACACGTTACACCACAGCAAAGGCATGTTATAATGACACACAATCCAGAGAAAAAACAACCTCTCCCTCCCTAAACTGTTTCAGCCCATCTCTCATCCCCCTCTCTCTCTCTCTCTCTGTTTTAATGAATGTTCCTCTCGGACTCCAGAGGGAAAGGCAGACTTTGGGACCATCGGCTTCACATTTGAGCGAATATAACTTTTAAAGACACATGTGGCGTATAGATCAGCGACAGCAATTACTCTCGACAGCTCCACTGTTTGCTGAGGGAGGGATTCAGAGAGGGAGAGAGAGAGAGAGAGAGAGAGAGAGAGAGAGAGAGAGAGAGGAGAGGGAGAGAGAGTGGGAGAGAGGCTGACAGAGACAGAGTTAGATGGAGAAAGAAATAGAGAGACAAAAAGTTAAGGAGGGAGAGAGGCAGACAGAGTAATAGAGCGAGATAGAGAGGGAGAGCAGGTGATAGAGTGAGACAGACAGAGAGAGAGAGAGAAAGAGAGTGATAGAGAGAGGCAGAGAGATAGAGACAGAATTAGACAGAGAGAAATAGAGAGACATAAAAAGTTAAGGAGGCAGAGAGAGAGAGAGAGAGAGAGAGAGAGAGAGAGAGAGAGAGAGAGAGCTCCCAGCTGTGGCAGTTTGGGGGTATGGCCTCCCCTCCCCCCGCTGAGAAGCAGTGGGGTCACATGCTGGTGCAAACCGCGAAAAACCCACGGCCACCACTGATCAGCCCAGCCCTGCGCACTACAGGAACAGTAACACAGAGAGCAGCCCTGCGCACTACAGGAACAGTAACAGAGAGCAGCCCTGCGCACTACAGGAACAGTAACACAGAGAGCAGCCCTGCGCACTACAGGAACAGTAACACAGAGAGCAGCCCTGCGCACTACAGGAACAGTAACACAGAGAGCAGCCCTGCGCACTACAGGAACAGTAACAGAGAGCAGCCCTGCGCACTACAGGAACAGTAACACAGAGAGCAGCCCTGCGCACTACAGGAACAGTAACACAGAGAGCAGCCCTGCGCACTACAGGAACAGTAACACAGAGAGCAGCCCTGCGCACTACAGGAACAGTAACACAGAGAGCAGCCCGGTGCAACACAGGAGCAGCCCTGCACTACAGGAACAGTAACACAGAGAGCAGCCCTGCGCACTACAGGAACAGTAACACAGAGAGCAGCCCTGCGCACTACAGGAACAGTAACACAGAGAGCAGCCCGGTGCACTACAGGAACAGTAACACACTGAGCAGCCCTGCGCACTACAGGAACAGTAACGCAGAGAGCAGCCCTGCGCACTACAGGAACAGTAACACAGAGAGCAGCCCTGCGCACTACAGGAACAGTAACACAGAGAGCAGCCCTGCGCACTACAGGAACAGTAACGCAGAGAGCAGCCCTGCGCACTACAGGAACAGTAACACAGAGAGCAGCCCTGCGCACTACAGGAACAGTAACGCAGAGAGCAGCCCTGCGCACTACAGGAACAGTAACACAGAGAGCAGCCCTGCGCACTACAGGAACAGTAACAGAGAGCAGCCCTGCGCACTACAGGAACAGTAACACACTGAGCAGCCCTGCGCACTACAGGAACAGTAACACAGAGAGCAGCCCTGCGCACTACAGGAACAGTAACACAGAGAGCAGCCCTGCGCACTACAGGAACAGTAACAGAGAGCAGCCCTGCGCACTACAGGAACAGTAACACACTGAGCAGCCCTGCGCACTACAGGAACAGTAACACACTGAGCAGCCCCGCACACTACAGGAACAGTAACACAGAGAGCAGCCCTGCGCACTACAGGAACAGTAGCACAGAGAGCAGCCCTGCGCACTACAGGAACAGTAACACAGAGAGCAGCCCTGCGCACTACAGGAACAGTAACACAGAGAGCAGCCCTGCGCACTACAGGAACAGTAACGCAGAGAGCAGCCCTGCGCACTACAGGAACAGTAACACAGAGAGCAGCCCTGCGCACTACAGGAACAGTAACAGAGAGCAGCTACAGGAACAGTAACGTAGAGAGACGCAGCTGCTCTTCCTGTTTCTGTCCTTTCTTCCTCTCAGACACCTGCACACACAGCGAAGATGCTCATTTCAGGAAAGAAGAAAAATACTGGTGTTCTCAGGCACAGGTAAAGGGTGAACGCTCATCACCCCCGGGCACGTGAACGCTCGTCACCCCCGGGCACGTGAACGCTCGTCACCCCCGGGCACGTGAACGCTCGTCACCCCCAGGCACGTGAACGCTCGTCACCCCCGGGCACGTGAACGCTCGTCACCCCTGGGCACGTGAACGCTCGTCACCCTGTCTCCTCTGGCTCCAAACAGAGAATGATGATCCCAGGAAAAAAAAGCCTAAACAAATCAGATTGAGGGTGAGGTCATAAATCACTGTGCCTGCGGTGTTTTGAGAGGGGGGACGTGAGAGGGGGTGTCCTGTGCGTATGCGAGCGCATAACTGACCCCGCACGTTACTAATGGAGCGTTTCCACTCACAGGCCCGAGAGCCGCGCGCTAAGGCTTGTTTTCCAGACAATAACATGTGGTGTGCATTAGGCACAGTGTCTCCCAGACAGAGCGCCCCCCCCCCCCCCCCACCGTGCCTCACCTACCGCTCAGCCCAACCTGCCGCACCGGCGGGCCTGCGATGGCTTTCACAGCTGGGCCAAATTGAGTGGAAAAAAAGCCAGAAGAAAAGAAAGAAAAAAAAGAAAACTGAGAAATCCGACGAGGCTAAAAGAGGAATGGGCTGGGGGGGGGGGGGGGGGGGTTGGGGGTTGGGGGGGGTGAAGGGGAGATCGGCTGGAGTTGGGGGGGGAGGGGGGTTGGGGGGTGTAAGATTACAGGCCGCAGTGCAGACCGCTCAATCTGTGGACCCTGCCCACACACGTAAGCAGGTGAAGCGGCCGCTCAGGTGGTGGGGGGGGGGGGGGGGGGGGAGGCGGTGCTGAGGTTGGGGGGGTTTGCGTTTTTGCACAGTGCTGGGGGGGGCGCAGTGGAGGGGGGGGGGGTTCTGGGGTGCGGTGCTGGGGGTGGGTGCGGTGATGGGGGGGGGTGACGGTGATGGGGGGGGTGCAGTGGAGGGGGTGGTGGGGTTCTGGGGGGTGCGGTGCTGTGGGGGGGGTGTGGTGATGGGGGGGGTGCGGTGGAGGGGGTGGGGGGGGTGGGTTCTGGGGTGCTGTGTGGGGGGGGCGGGGGGGTGGGTGGAGGGGGTGGTGGGGTTCTGGGGTGCGGTGCTGTGGGGGGGGGTGCGGTGATGGGGGGGGGGTTGCGGTGGAGGGGGTGCGGTGGGGGGGGGGGGGGGGGGGGGGTGGGTGGGGGGGTGGGGGGGTCTGGGGTGCGGTGCTGTGGGGGGGTGGGGGGGTGTGCAGTGGGGTTCTGGGGTGCGGTGCTGGGGGGGGGGTGCGGTGGAGGGGGGGGGTTGCGGTGGGAGGGGGTGCGGTGCTGGGGGGGGGGTGCGGTGGAGGGGGTGCGGTGGGGTGGGGGGGGGGTGGTTCCAGTAGCCACTCGCTCAGAAGGCCCAGAGGCCAGCTCAAAGCTGGGGGAGATGGAGCCCACATGCCGGCTGTTTTTACAGGCCAGAGGAAACGATGAACGCAATGGAAACATTTCACCCATTTCCTCCTGTGTGTGTGTGTGCGTGTGCGTGGGTGTGTGTGTGTGTGTGTGTGTGTGTGTGTGTGTGTGAGTGAGTGCGTGTATGTGCATGTGTGTGAATGAATATATGCATACCTAAAGATTGTATTATCTCAATAAAAATAACTATTACCTCCACGACTACTACTTCTACTACTACTACTAATAATAATAATAATAATGTTTGGTTAAAACTGTAATGCCAAATACTGACAGCTATATGGACCTGAGGACACTCAGGATATACGGACCAGAGGACGCTCAGGATATATGGACCGGAGGACACTCAGGATATATGGACCTGAGGACGCCCAGATATACGGACCTGAGGACGCACAGGATATATGGACCTGAGGACGTTCAGGATATATGGACCTGAGGACAGTCAGGATATATGGACCAGAGGACGCTCAGGATATATGGACCTGAGGACGCACAGGATATATGGACCTGAGCACGCACAGGATATATGGACCTGAGGACACTCAGCATATATGGACCAGAGGACACACAGGATATATGGACCTGAGGACGTCCAGATATACGGACCTGAGGACGCTCAGGATATACGGACCTGAGGACGTCCAGATATACGGACCTGAGGACGCTCAGGATATACGGACTAGAGGACGCTCAGTAAAACACAGCGGGAAAGGTCTCTCTTTGTCATGAGATATCCCACACAGAGGGACAATTAATATGCACTCATCCATTTTTAACGCTCAGCTCAATTAGACTGAACTGGTAAAATATGGGGGGACGTTGGTGTCTGTTTCAGTGCCAGCGCTGACATTTTCGCTAATGAAGTTGGGCTGAGAAGAGGGAACATCAATCACACCCCGCCCAGCGCTGGGGAGAGGGGGGGGACCCGTACCACCACACCCCAAATCCCCCCCATGCCCAGCACACCCCTCCCACACTCCACATCCCCTCCTCATGCCCCACAGCCCCACACCACACCATACAACACCCTCATCACCATACAACACCCACATCACCATACAACACCCTCATCACTATACAACACCCACATCACCATACAACACCCACATCACTATACAACACCCACATCACCATACAATACCCACATCACTATACAACACCCACATCACCATACAACACCCTCATCACCATACAACACCCACATCACTATACAACACCCACATCACCATACAACACCCACATCACTATACAACACCCACATCACCATACAACACCCTCATCACCATACAACACCCACATCACTATACAACACCCACATCACCATACAACACCCACATCACCATACAACACCCTCATCACCATACAACACCCACATCACCATACAACACCCACATCACCATACAACACCCTCATCACCATACAACACCCTCATCACCATACAACACCCTCATCACCATACAACACCCACATCACCATACAACACCCTCATCACCATACAACACCCTTATCACCATACAACACCCTCATCACCATACAACACCCTAATCACTTTACAACACCGAAATCACTGTACAACACCCACTCCAGGGGTTTGCCTTCTGGGGAGGGGACCTTCCTGTGCTGGAATCCTGGGGTCACAGCACTAAAATCACACATAGTGAGCATGTGGGTCGGAGAGAGGCCCCCTACTGAGATTCACACCGCGAGGTCAGACAGACCAAAAACCCTCTGCTCAGCCTTCTGCACTGAAACTGTACTGAAATAAAATATACAACCACTTGAACAAATATATTGTTAAATATATTGTTAAATGCACTGTCATGTGATATATATGCAGTGTTATATTTTCAAATATATTTTCAATAGCTGCTTCCACACAATTCAGTGCCACTGTAATAAATACACACACAAAAAAAAAGCTCTCACATAAAGTAAACTCTATACCCCATGATTGCCTTACAGGAGAACGTTCACATTCTATTGTGTGAAGCTTCTCCGTTAGCCTACTGTTGTAAAATACACATCATAGACAAAAGAAGAGACTTTCGCATCACCACAGAAGACCAGGAGAGCAGTGCTTTTCCATCAGGGCGTAAAACAATAACAAGATCATCTGCTGTCAGGTGAGGTCTCAAGTTTGTGAATGTGGGAGAGAAATATATTGTCACAGTTTTTGTATAATTGTTTCGAATATCTCCACTATAATAAAAAAAGCAATGCCATTCAAACAGGGCACGGTGATGGGGTTTATAATTTAGAGCAGCAGTTAAAATCTGACACCTCTCTTTGGTAATTATCAGCCCTGTGCATAAGCCTAATTAAATGATCTCTTCCATTCTGCAGGCAGCCATTTTTGTCAGTGAGGTGGGGGTGGGGTGGGGTGGGGGGGGGGGGGGGATCGTTAATTACCCCATAAGAAGCATTAATGACCAGCTTCACCTCCACGGCTTCGTGAAAAGGTCATGCGCACTGTATTTGCCGTTAATCTCTCCCGGTGTGGACACACAGTGTCCGCGGCAGAACGGCTCCGTCGCCAAGCGGTCATCGGGAAGGTGGCTCCGCATTCAAAACATTTGCTCTCCGTCCCCTTATAAGGGCCCGCCGCAGCCCAGCTCAGGCTCCGCTTCGCCCTAAAGCAGAAATAAACATCCTCCCCATCACCATTTTTACCATCTAGGGAAACCGAGCTGAAGAAGGTAACATTTGAAGAGTGACAGGAATCTCATTAAAGATCCCTAAAATCCGGCTTCAAGCAGCTGCCCACCTGTAAACAGCGTTTAACTGCTGTTCGCTGTCGTAAAGGGCATTGATGCTTGCACATTCTTTTGCTGAATCGCTAAAATAAAAATCTCCGGTGGCTTGGCACCTGTGTACTTTTCACATAGAGTCCTCTGT
The DNA here is from genome assembly GCA_025169545.1 of Anguilla japonica. Taxonomy (NCBI): domain Eukaryota; kingdom Metazoa; phylum Chordata; class Actinopteri; order Anguilliformes; family Anguillidae; genus Anguilla; species Anguilla japonica. Next base: position 39,869,510 of record CM045895.1, read on the forward strand.
TCCTGTGCAAACAGAGAGCTGCTTCCCCTCCCGCTCTGCACTGGAATGAGCTTCATTTGTGTTTTGTGTTTGTCAGAAAAATGACTTGCGTGTCATCTTTGAGATTAGAAAACCTGGTGTGTGTACAAACATTTCCGCTCATTACGTACAACGTGAAGAGTCACTGACCCACTAAGGATCCATTCAGAAAAGCACTGCAGGTTATTGCTGTTGTATTAAACCCACTGCATGCTCATAATGACAGCAACAGCAACACGCAACTTAGGCACCTCACATGGTACGTTAAACCTGCTTCTCCAAACCCGTTTTAACAGGATTATACAATTTATTCACTTTAGATACCTATTATCAGATGTTATGGTTATGAATATATTCAAACACATTTGTATGCAGATGGTAAATGTCCATGAAATGACAATAATTGATTATGTTTATTTTTATATACTTGATAAACATTAACCCCTTAACCTGAACTTATTTTCCTGTTTTTACCTTCATTCATAAGCAATATAAATTCATATCACTGTGTAAAAGGTGCTAAAGTATTTACTGTATTAAGTACTTACTGTATTTACAGTTATTAACCATTTTATGATTATGGCTAATCTAAAGTAGCCCAGATACCAGTTAACTTGCATTGATTACTATTGTTCAATAAAGCTAAGCATTTTTATCTGAAAGCATATAAAATACACTGAGAAGCTCATCTGGATTGTTTTATTTCTGAATAATATAGATTTATTGCAGAAGATGAGGCAATACATAAATGGATATCCCTTACAAACATGAAACTGAACACTATTACTTATTTAAAATTGATTAATTAAAATGAGCTCCTGTATGCCGGCCTGCTGTTGGAATGTTTAATAAGGAGCAATTATTTCCATTCGAAATACTGTTTTTAATTAAGGCCTTCTTAATGCTCTCTACAGCCGTTTATCTTTTATACACAAACTAAAGAAAACCGGCCGGTATTCCAGCCTTTCTCGGGTGCTTGTTGTTCTGTTTTCCGTGTTTATTGCCACCAGTTGCCCCGGTGTTAAATCACGGACGTTACGGGGTCACGCGACCCCAGCTCATTATCGCAAACCCTGTGATGAAGCGAAGGTGACCTCAAAAAGAGAGGTCCTTTCCACACACCAGAATGTGACATCTGAATTTAGCCAAACGGCTAATAAGGGAGGGTTGCTTAACGATGAATAACAGCAACAACAAACACTGCAACTCAAATAAACCCCAGCCCGGGCAGGGAGCTGTGTTTTTAGATTCCTGAGACTAATTATAAGGGAGGCTGCGATCATATACAACATCACACATTAGACTATAAGAAATAAACATGAAGCGCTGAGAAACCAACACTAACATGCAGCTAACAGACGGATGATAACGAAACAAACAGCCCACTCTATACTGTAGCATCCTGAACGACACTGAAACGACGTATTTCACAAAAGTATAATTATGTGCAGCGCATGAATAAGAAAGAGGTTGGACGTGGAGAACAAAGGCAGGGACTAATAAGTATTAGATCTGCTGTTAATTCAGCATCTAACGGCTGAGTGGCTTTCAGATGAGTTCATTACTCTCACACACGCCATCCGTCACAGGCTCAAGGTGAGCCGTTAGCGCCTGTTTTTAAAATTCCTGCCGGCGTCTGTAAATCAGCCCGTGGCGAGCCCGGAAGAGAGGCGCGAGGTTCCGTTTGGCGCTTACCGCGAACGCTCGGAGCCGCCACGCGCTGGGAGGTGGGCGGGGTCGAGCCGTTACTCCGGAGACGGCTGCTCTGTTTGTTTGATTACTGCCGAAAACCCCGCCGCCCCACGGCAAACACAAAAACCCAGGGGCGCGTCGGGCGGGCGCAGGATCCGCAATTTAAGGCGGAAAAGTTGTTTGGAGGAGGCTGTGGGCAGACGCATGCGAGACGGTAAATAAACTGATTGGGTCCCTCTCTTGTGTGCAGGTGAACCGGGCACACCGGAGGTTCGGGAGAGACCAGAATTTCCCCGTACTGATTGGACAGTAAACTAGCCGCCTTGAACCAAGAAGTCCGCCTCTCACACACTGAAATTATATCAATACCTGACAGTACCGTTTTCCACACACATTTTCTCTGAAGAGTTTTGCAACGGCTGTCATTGTGGATAAACTAATTTATCAGGTGATGGCACACTGTCATATCAAATGTACTAGCACATCAAACACAAAAACAGCTAATATTACTGCTCTAACAACAAAACATTTAAATAGAGTTTTACAATTTCTAAGTCACCAATTACAGTTCCTTTCATGTGAAAAGCATTTGATTCAAGGTCATAGTCACATGAAGCAAGAAATAAAAAATATTTTCCTCCGTTGGTATTCCACTGTTTTTACCTCTCTCTCTCTGCACATATAGAAGCATACATACTTAGTCTTTGGATTGTTATTAAGCAGCAAAGGATGTTTTATGAGCATTCATATAAAAAATCAGCCATAAGCTGTAAGCACGATGTCCTTTTTCCAGTTAAGAACACCAAGGCTGCCACACAGGGCTGTCGCTAGTGGGGTGAAAAGTGGAGCCGATTCTAAGGGCCCACAGCCACAAAAAATACATTTGTTTTATTAAAAGGGGGGGGGGGGGGGACAGAGCAGTATTCTTTCAGGGGGACCCAGAGTTCCCAGCTCCCTGCTCTCCTTTCACACAGGCCTCCTCCACGTCCAGCGCTGTCGTCTTCATTAGCGTTAGCCCGATCCGCGCGCGGTGAGTGAGTCCCGATCCGCGCGGTGAGTGAGCCCGATCCGCGCGCGGTGAAGTGAGCCCGATCCGCGCGGTAAGTGAGCCCGATCCGCGCGGTAAGTGAGAGCCCGATCCGCGCGCGGTAAGTGAGCCCGATCCGCGCGGTGAGTGAGCCCGATCCGCGCGGTGAAGTGAGCCCGATCCGCGCGGTAAGTGAGCCCGATCCCGCGCGGTCGGTCCGCGCGGGTAAGTGAGCCCGATCCGCGCGGTAAGTGAGCCCGATCCGCGCGGTAAGTGAGCCCGATCCGCGCGGTGAGTGAGCCCGATCCGCGCGGTGAGTGAGCCCGATCCGCGCGGTAAGTGAGCCCGATCCGCGCGGTAAGTGAGCCCGATCCGCGCGGTGAGTGAGCCCGATCCGCGCGGTAAGTGAGCCCGATCCGCGCGGTAAGTGAGCCCGATCCGCGCGGTAAGTGAGCCCGATCCGCGCGGTGAGTGAGCCCAATCTGCACGGTGAGTGAGCCCGATCCGCGCGCGGTGAGTGAGCCCGATCCGCACGGTAAGTGAGCCCGATCCACGCGGTAAGTGAGCTCGATCTGCGCGTGGTAAGTGAGCCCGATCCGCGCGGTAAGTGAGCCCGATCCGCGCGGTAAGTGAGCCCGACACATGCACAAACACTCCTGGATGCACTGCACTATTACCCGAGTGCTAATCTGCATTAGACACACCCGTCTTCCCTTCTCAAGACACGACACAGAGACACAGCAATGCAGAGACACAGCAATGCAGAGACACAGCAATGCAGAGACACAGCAATGCAGAGACACAGCAATGCAGATACACAGCAATACAGAGACACAGCAATGCAGAGACACAGCAATGCAGATACACAGCAATGCAGAGACACAGCAATGCAGATACACAGCAATGCAGAGACACAGCAATGCAGAGACACAGCAATGCAGATACACAGCAATGCAGAGACACAGCAATGCAGATACACAGCAATGCAGAGACACAGCAATGCAGAGACACAGCAATGCAGATACACAGCAATGCAGATACACAGCAATGCAGATGCACAGCAATACAGATACACAGCAATGCAGATACACAGCAATGCAGATACACATCGTGCAGATACACAGCAATGCAGATACACATCAATGCAGATACACATCGTGCAGATACAATGCAGGAACATCTGATATCATTCCAGGCACATCTGCACAGGCACAGATATTACACGTTTAGCAGTATAATTATCACATTCTGCCGTATAATGGGAAGGGAACCGGGCTTGTAGCATAAAGGTTGCAAGTTTAATTCCCAGGTGGGGCATTGCTGTTGTACCCTTGAGCAAAGTACTTAGCCTGAACTGCTACAGTAAATATCCAGCTGTATAAATGAATACTATTTAAAAATGTAAGTCATTCTTGTTAACAGCATTTGCTAAATGCCATTCATGTAATGTCATATAAGGAATGCTAACGGACAGTAATGTAATATATGGAATGCTAACTGACAGTAATGTAATGTAATATAGGGAATGCTAACTGCCAGTGATGTAGTGTAATATAGGGAATGCTAACTGCCAGTGATGTAGTGTAATATAGGGAATGCTAACTGCCAGAGATGTAATGTAGAGAATGCTAAATGACAGTGATGTAATGTAGAGAATGCTAAATGATAGTAATGTAACGTTAAGTAATGTAATACAGTATGTCAGTAGCAGAAATGGAGATCTTTATTGATTGAGCGATTGAATGGTTGGAGAGACTGATTAAGCGATTGACTGATCGGTTGACAAACGGATTGTTTTTCGGAAAGGTAGACAGCGAATGGGAAAGGTGTGATCTCAGCTTCTGAAAGGACCAATCCACAGCAGCGGTCCACGTGCAGCAGTGAAATATTTCTGATTATTATCTATTGATTAGCTGCTGGTCTTGGAGACGAACGGGCCCCGTGTCTAAAGGCACATCCTTCAGGCCCCGAACGCCGCTGGTCTGTCACACGTACGGCCGCACACGGAAGGTGGGAGAAATTAATTGTCAGTCTAAAAATAGACAGGCACTATTTAATTTGTAGCTGAAGGGCATTAAGATAATAAATTAATTTGGAAAATTTTACCTTTGATGCCAGGCTGTTTTGCTTTATTGCTTAAAAAGTTATGTGGATGGCGTTTCTCTCTGTCTCTCTCTCTTTTTTTAATTACCATTCAAATTATTCAGTAATAACGGTCGATTGTGGACTTCATTGTTTTTGCGTTTTGACAAATCGTGCCCGACTGAGAAAAACAATTAATATAAATCACTGAATTAACGGGGAGATGAGAGGCAGGCAGTCAAGCCTGCATGTAATACTCTGCCACAGTGAGTTTGGGGCGTAAATGAAAAGACGTCCCCTTTCTTTGTGCTGTGCACATTCCCGCTCAGTACTCATTACTGCATAGTACTCTTCCCGTGTAGTACTCATTACCGCGTAGTACTCTTCCTGTGCAGTACTCATTACCACGCAGTACTCTTTCCTGTGTAGTACTCATTACCACGCAGTACTCTTCCTGTGTAGTACTCATTACCACGCAGTACTCTTCCTGTGTAGTACTCATTACTGCGTAGTACTCTTTCCTGTGTAGTACTCATTACCACGCAGTACTCTTCCTGTGTAGTACTCATTACAGCGCAGTACTCTTTCCTGTGTAGTACTCTTCCCGTGTAGTACTCATTACAGCGTAGTACTCTTTCCTGTGTAGTACTCTTCCCGTGTAGTACTCATTACAGCGTAGTACTCTTTCCCGTGTAGTACTCATTACAGCGTAGTACTCTTTCCCGCTCAGTACTCATTACTGCATAGTACTCATTACCGCATAGTAATCCATCCTCTCCCCAGCCCAGACCGGACTGCGGTCCTGCCGTGTCCATCGTTACGCTCGTGCTGAATTAACTCGGAAAAAATGAGCGACTTTCTCTGTTATTGTTATGTAAGACCACATGCAGGAAAAATAATATACTGATGAAAAATAGTGTGGAGGGGAAAAAAGAAAATTACAGACATTTTTCTTCTGAAAACTTCAAAAAAAAAAGAAAAAAGGAAAGGAAGAGCTCAAAATGGCAGCCGTGAGAGGTTCTCGTATTAATAATGGTATATATGTAAATTGACTGGCGCAGCAGTGGACCAGCAGTTCAAAGTTAATTTCCCAGCTGGTCCATGAATCTAACACCCGTCCACCCCCACTCCAGACGGGGGACACGGGCAAACTTTCTCCAGAACTGCTGTACAGAGAGAGAGACAGAGAGAGAGAGAGAGAGAGAGAGAGAGCGAGGGAGAGAGCGAGAGAGACGAGAGAGAGAGCGAGAGAGACAGAGAGAGAGAGAGAGAGAGAGCAGAGAGAGAGAGAGAGAGCGAGGGAGAGAGCGAGAGAGACAGAGAAAGAGAGAGAGCGGCAGGACAGCCGCAGTGACCTCCGTCAGACAGTAAAACAAAGCGGCTCCTTCTCTCCGAGGCTCTCAGAGAAACCCGACACCGTATCGGGCCGCAACAAAACAAAGCGGTATCATCGGCGGAGAGGGGGCGGGCCGGCCAGCCGCTCTGAAGCCCGGTCCTGGGAAAAAGAGATAGTGCATCTTTAAATATTGTGATTTGACTTTGAACAAAGTGACTTTTGAAATGAAAGAAGCAGTTTCCCCTTTTTCATTTTTTTCTATATTTTAATGCTCCCCGCTCTATCATGCAAATCCCCATTCAAATTATTAGAGCATTAGGCCCCTCAGCACTAATGTCAGAGAGACAAAATGAGATGGGGGACTTAAGCACCTAACGAACAATGAAATTTCAAAGCCCTGGGACAGGACAATTAAGCAGCAGGCTTAGCCAATGATGAAAATTTATTGCTATCTAATACATATTTCTATTTTCTGAACACTAACCAATTTGAATGTGATTAAGGGGGGGGGGGGGGGGTTCATTAAAGTATAGCTAGTGCAGAGGTCTATATTGGAGAGCCTTTTGATGTTAAATTACAAATATGCACATTTGTATGAAATCTTATTTATTGTCTTTTGGCCGCATATTGTTTCTTTGGTTCCCTTTAAATGGGTTTTAACCCTGCGCGCGCTGGATTGGGTGCTGAAGTGGAAACGAGAGGCGGTTTCGGGGGAGAGGGCGCCGACTGCGCCGAACGTCCTTCCTTATCGCTTTCCGTCATCTAAATGAAAGCCGGCCGCCATTGTCTCCGCTCCGCGAAGCCGGCGTTCCCGCCGAAAACACGGCTTGGAGGGGGAGAGCGCAGACCACGAGGGGGGGGGGGGGGGGAGGGTGGAGGCCGGTGGTTTGGGAAGAGTCATATGGACCTGTCATAGATCAGGATGCTTACAGCCCTGGTCATTTACAGCCCTGCACCCAACCAATCAGACCCAATCCACCAGCACTGAGCTCAACCAATCAGACCCAATCCACCAGCACTGAGCTCAACCAATCAGACCCAATCCACCAGCTCTGCGTCCAACCAATCAGACCCAATCCACCAGCTCTGCGCCCAACCAATCAGACCCAATCCACCAGCACTGCGCCCAACCAATCAGACCCAATCCACCAGCACTGCGCCCAACCAATCAGACCCAATCCACCAGCACTGAGCTCAACCAATCAGACCCAATCCACCAGCACTGAGCTCAACCAATCAGACCCAATCCACCAGCACTGAGCTCAACCAATCAGACCCAATCCACCAGCGCAACCGCACGGCACCAAACCAGTAGGACTGCATTCCGTCCATCACACTGGGAGTACTGGGTCAGGAGAAATGGGAGGGCTGTCCATCACAGCATGGGGACTGTGTCACAGCGTGGGGACTGCATAGGTCAGAGCGTGGGGACTGTGTCACAGCGTGGGGACTGCATAGGTCAGAGCGTGGGGACTGTGTCACAGCGTGGGGACTGCGTAGGTCACAGTGTGGGGACTGTGTCACAGTGTGGGGACTGCGTAGGTCACAGCGTGGGAACTGTGTCACAGCGTAGGGACTGCATAGGTCACAGCATGGGGACTGTGTCACAGTGTGGGGACTGCGTAGGTCACAGCGTGGGGACTGCGTAGGTCACAGCGTGGGGACTGTGTCACAGCGTGGGGACTGCATAGGTCACAGCGTGGGGACTGTCACAGCGTGGGGACTGTGTCACAGCATGGGGACTGCGTAGGTCACAGCGTGGGGACTGTGTCACAGCGTGGGGACTGCATAGGTCACAGCGTGGGGACTGTGTCACAGCATGGGGACTGCGTAGGTCACAGCGTGGGGACTGTGTCACAGCGTGGGGACTGTGTCACAGCGTGGGGACTGCGTAGGTCACAGCGTGGGGACTGTGTCACAGCGTGGGGACTGCGTAGGTCACAGCGTGGGGACTGTGTCACAGTGTGGGAACTGTGTCACAGCGTGGGGACTGCGTAGGTCACAGTGTGGCGACTGTGTCACAGCGTGGGGACTGTGTCACAGCGTGGGGACTGTGTCACAGCATGGGGACTGCATAGGTCACAGCATGGGGACTGTGTCACAGTGTGGGGACTGTCACAGCGTGGGGGCTGTGTCACAGCATGGGGACTGCATAAGTCACAGCGTGGGGACTGTGTCACAGTGTGGGGACTGTGTCACAGCGTGGGGACTGCGTAGGGCACAGCGCAGGGACTGTGTCACAGTGTGGGGACAGCATAGGTCACAGCGTGGGAACTGTGTCACAGCCTGAGTACAGCATAGGGCACAGCGAGAGAGCGGCGTGAAAATAACAGAACTGCATCAATCAAAGCAAATTAGTGTGTTAAAACGCGGTAAGGAACAGAGTTCGTAAAGGTAAACGGACTGCGTCAAACAGAGTGAGCAGTCAGTCAAAATGGTGCTGGGGTGAAAGGCTGCCCCAAAATCCACAAAATTCTGTCAGACATGGAGGACTGTAATCTACAGGATGTGAACACAAGAACAAAGGGGATTTTACATGAGGGCCATTCTGCTAAAAGCTAGAGGTGAGAAGAGAGAAGAGGAGGGATAGAAATCTTTGTGCCAGAGATGTGTAATTTAACACGTTTTTTCAGTGTAATTTTTTATTTTGAGTTTGTGCTTGAAGGTTATCCAATCCAATCTCCTGCCTGTCTCACCAGAACACCTTTCAGTGCGTAGCACGGGGAATGTGATCATGTGTCTGGGCAGAACATCACGCCACAGTGCTACAGGAATAACAGCCTTTCACATTTATGCTTCTTTAATTTGAAATTCGTGGCCATGCGAGCGTTCCTGAGCGTGTGCGAGCGCTCCTGAGCGCTCCTGAGCGTGTGCGAGCGCTCCTGAGCGTGTGCGAGCGCTCCTGTGCGTGTGCGAGCGCTCCTGTGCGTGTGCGAGCGCTCCTGAGTGTGTGCGAGCACTCCTGAGTGTGTGCGAGCGCTCCTGAGTGTGTGGGAGCGCTCCTGAGCATGTGGGAGCGCTCCTGTGCATGTGCGAGCGCTCCTGAGCGTGTGCGAGCGTGTGAGCATGTGGGAGCGCCTGTGTGTGTGCAGCGCCCCTGTGGGCGAGCGCTCCTGTGTGCGAGTGCGCGCGCTCTGAGAGTGTGTGTTGCGAGCGCTCCTGAGCGTGTGCGAGCGCTCCTGAGCGTGTGCGAGCGCTCCTGAGCGTGTGCGAGCGCTCCTGTGCGTGTGCGAGCGCTCCTGAGCGTGTGCAAGCGTGTGCGGAGCGCTCCTGAGCGTGTGCGAGCGCTCCTGAGCGTGTGCGAGCGCTCCTGAGTGTGTGCGAGCGCTCCTGAGCGTGTGCGAGCGTGTGCGAGCGCTCCTGAGCGTGTGCGAGCGCTCCTGAGCGTGTGCGAGCGCTCCTGAGCGTGTGCGAAATGCTCCTGAGCGTGTGCGAGGGCTCCTGAGCGTGTGCGAGCGCTCCTGAGCGTGTGCGAGGGCTCCTGAGCGTGTGCGAGGGCTCCTGAGCGTGTGCGAGCGCTCCTGTGCGTGTGCGAGCGCTCCTGTGAAGGCGTGTGCGAGCGTCCTGAGCGCTCCTGAGCGTGTGTGAGGGCTCCTGAGCGTGTGCGAGCGCTCCTGAGCGTGTGTGAGGGCTCCTGAGCGTGTGCGAGCGCTCCTGCGCGTGTGTGAGCGCTCCTGAGCGTGTGCGAGCGCTCCTGAGCGTGTGTGAGGGCTCCTGAGCGTGTGCGAGCGCTCCTGAGCGTGTGCGAGGGCTCCTGAGCGTGTGCGAGCGCTCCTGAGCGCTCCTGAGCGTGTGCGAGCGCTCCTGAGCGTGTGCGAGGGCTCCTGAGCGTGTGTGAGCGCTCCTGAGCGTGTGCGAGGGCTCCTGAGCGTGTGTGAGCGCTCCTGAGCGTGTGCGAGCGCTCCTGAGCGTGTGCGAGCGCTCCTGAGCGCTCCTGAGCGTGTGCAGGGCTCCTCAGCGCCGGGCGTGGCGGCGCGGGCAGCTCGGTGTGACCCGGACGTGCGCAGACATGTCACAAACAGGAAAATGAGGACCTCGGGACGAACGGCAGGAATTCTGCCACGCTGGAACAATTAGATCATTGCTATTTACCTCACATTAAAATTTCCCTTAATTTCCACACTAAGAGGAGCCCTGATATGCGCATGCATCTTCCTCACTTGAAGAAAGGATGAATTCCCATTAATTCCCTCTAATAAATGCAGTCTCAGGCCCAGTTTAACTGGGATAAAGGACATTTTCATTAACATTCTTTATATTTAATGTTCAATTAGTCTTGGGCATAGCCGGACACTAATAAGATGGGAATATGGGCGGAATGTTCCGGAAGGAATAGACGAGGGGATTCGTATGCAGCCTCTGCCAGGTTTGAGCCATCAGTGCGCATACGCATGCAGACAGGAGGGAGTTTATTTGATTTGTAAATGCATTTACAGATGTGCACATATATTGACAAAATGCGTACAAATATATACAGATATCTGCATGTGCAGACTGGGAGAGGCTGAGGGGGAGATGGGGACAAAAACACACACAAGCTCATCTGTTTATAGCATTCAGAGGCAGTGTGTTACACACTCTCACTCTCACACACACACACACACTCACACACACACTCTCTCACACACATACTCACACACACTCACACTCTCTCACACACACACTATCACACACACACTCACACTCTCTCACTCACACACTCTCACACAGTCACACATACACTCACTCTCACACACACACACAGTGCTGATCCCCAGGGGAGGCCTGCTCTGGTGTCGGAGCACAAGCAGAGTCAGTGTTGGTCAGAAGCAGTGCTCCTCAGACTCAAGGAGCGAAGGCCAGCCCTCAAACCCACTTCCTTTCGGATGTCATCTGAAAGCTCGGGTGGTTTGTAAAAAGTTTTTTTTTAATTTAAAAAATCCAAAGAGAGAAAATCCACCTGAGAAGGGAGGACCCAGAAACTGGGCAAAGAAACACGGAGAAAATGGAAATATTTACTCTCCAAATTCCTTCTGTCTGTAGCCGGTGGGCTAATAGAGCCAGCGAGCGTTTAAAAGCCCGGCTTCACCATCAATCTTGCATTTAATTCTTTCTGTACAATCAGACTCTGTGTGGGGAAGAAAGGGAAATAGGCAACCGCGGCAACGACCTCTGACCCCGCATCTCCAGACAGTGACTTCATTTTGAGCCTCAGATCGGAGCCCAGGGCCCAGGTCGCGCTGCTACCCAATCAGAATCAGACAGAAATCCTAAACCCTGCTGGGGCGGGACGGGGGGGGGGGGGGGGCAGCCCAACCCAAACTGGGACATGCAGACGGAAGAAAGGCCCGCTTCTACTCCGAGGGGTCAAACGGGCACCCCCGCAGTAAATTTGGGCTGTTGTCAGGTGAAAAGTCACGCTTAGGAAAACACGGGCTGTCCCCGGTATGCAGGACTGGCACAGGCAGGGAGGGGGGCAGGTCCCGGCAGGGAGGGGGGCAGCTCCCGGCAGGGAGGGGGGGCAGGTCCCGGCAGGGAGGGGGACAGGTCCCGGTAGATAAGTAGAACCGTATATATCTCTAATTGAGGAGGCCATGTGCGGACGGGAGGGGGGAGGGGGGGGGGGGGGGGGGTGGTTTACCTCCTCAAAGACACCTCGCCTTCACTCCTGATGAATAATGCCGCTATTTAGGCTGGTAATTCCCCCCGCCGAGCAGAGCGGCCATCTTTAATGTGATTATTAAGGGAAACGACTCTGTCTGATCAGATAGGCCGGCATTTTAATTTGCAGCCTGTTTTCCCCTCTTACAGGGGCGCAGATTCTTCCGGGACGACACGAGATGAAGAACAGCTTTATAAACGGCTGATTACTGCTCTGCTCTGGAGGAAAAAAATAATCCCAATAAAGTCCATCCTCCAACGACAGCACGGGACACAGAAGCACAGGGAGATTTTTTATATTTTTAAATACCTGTTTCTATGGCAAAATATCTAATTCGGTGTAGAATGGATTTCGTAGTCGAGTAGATGTGCATATGGAGCAGTGCTGTGGAACTGGGTGAATGCAGAATTGCAAAAAAAAAAAATAAAAATATTATTGTCATTTGTGATACTTTTCACTTTTGAAAGGCACATTAAGGTTCACGAGGAGAGCAAGAACTCCTTTTTCGGGGGAAAAAAAAATTAAGAATGTCTTCTGAACTTTTGTCATTGTTTGTACACCTGTATCATCGTATTATTATTATTTTTTTTTTTTAAGTACACCAAGAATCAGAAGAATGAATATTTCAGTTACGGGATTATCTGCCCATTCCGGCCGTTTCTCTTTTGGCCCTTGGAGGGTTTTTCCCGTGTTGCACAAGACGTGAAACTCCGTGATTAAGGGGGTCATTTTCAGGATATACCCCTGGAATTCGATGAGCCAGGCGATGACATCAGCCCTACAATTAAGTAACAAAAACGGATAACCTCTGAATTTTACACTTTACCCACCAACATTAATCGCCATGCCCAGCGCGCTTATAGATGGAAATGCACCGCTGAGATTTCTTTCCAATTAACATGCATGTGAAGCAATTTACACCCGAACACGATGTTTTTGTTTGAGTGCTTCAGGGTAATTTTTCTTCTGTTTTCACTGAACCCCGAGAAAGGGGGGGGGGGGGTAAGAATGGGGGGGTTAAGAATGGATTTCTTGATTAAAAAACACCCCCCCCGCCCCCCCGCCCCCCGTACGCTCGCGGTCAGAATGTACACACGCCAAGCATGCTGAGAATCTGTATGCCTCAATATAAAATGTTGCATCGTTGTTAATTCCGTTCATTAGTTCCTTCCTAGATGGCCGATTTAATTTGCAGTTGTCTTTTAGCGATCGGGCGAGCGGAATTGAATTTCCAGCCTCTCCTCCGCACGCGTTGCCGTGCTGTCAATGCCGGCTCATTTCATTCCTCCCACTCTGCTCAATAAATCAGCACAGATTACAAACAGAGGTAAAGATGGGTAATTAAATGGGACCTTACCATATCTCTCTCTCTCTCTCTCTCTCTCTCTCTGTCTCTCTCTCTCTCTCTCTCTCTCTCTCTCTCTCTCTCTCTCTCTCTCTGTCTCTGTCTCTCTCTCTGTCTCTCTCTCTCTCTCTCTCTTTTCTGTCTGCCTTTCATCCCTGATGCTAATACAAAGACACTTTTTTCAAGGCTATACACTACAGGCAAGGCATCTTATACAGTTACATAAAAACACACACACACTCACACACACGCAAACGCACAAACTCACACACACACACACACACTCATGCGCAAACACACACACACACACACACACACACCTATACATACACAGACACACACACACACAAACGCACACTCACACAAACACACACACACACACACACAATGCACACACTGACACACACAGAAACACACACACTGACACTGATGCACACGCACACACACAAACACACAGACACACACACACATGCACGCACGCACACACACAGGCACAAATACACACAAATACAGACACACACACACACACACACACACAAACACGCAGAGGAAAAAAGGAAGAAAGCCAACCCACATGCCAGCCAGTCTCCTTATACATACAGGGCAGATTTGGAAGTGCAGCTTTCTGCGAGAGCTGTAAAAACAGCTCATTCTTACAGCAGCACAGCATATGCAAAACCAGACTACAGCTGCTCAGCCGCTTCCAATACCTACCGCTGGCACGAAACGGGAGGGGGGGAGGGGGGGGGGGGGGGGGGGGCGGGGGGCGCTCGGTGAAGAGAAATAAAACAGAAGACCGAGACACAGAGCTCCACCCCCTCTGCTGTCACTCTCACACATCACACCGCCCCCCCCCCCCCCTTCTCCCGACGTAATTAAACAATTAGTCAGTTTCAATTAGCACAAGCTTTTTTTCCCCCAACATGCCTTTATAGAAAAATTAATTAGTCAATTAGCCAATTAACATCTGAACAGGGCTTTGTGTTAACAAGCTTTTTACAAGCAGCAGTAACCCCTCCGTAATGACACTGAAGTCTGTGTTATCCAGGGACTCGGGAACACCCTCTCCCGTCTGATTTACAGCCCGACAGCTCGCCTCCCCAAACGGCCCAAAAGTACTAACGCCACCAGCTCCGGAGGCATGCGTACACACAAAACAAACCAACAACCGTCTGTTTCACCTGCATTTCATGCACTCAGGCACAAATAGACCTGCAAATACATGGAGGGCTTACAGAAATATCCGAGGGCTTCGATCACCACAGAGCGAAGGTGGATTAAACAAACAGGTAAAGTTTAAGGTCGTTAAGCATGGCACGTGCAGGGGTAATAGGCTTCGTTTTCTCTGAGAAATTGACGTCATTTGGACATCAGTGTCAATGCTCCGGTTTGTTGGCATTTATAGGGACAAGTCACACATATTTGTCGATTCAGACAAAAGACTTACGGGGTGGGACGGGGGGGGCACAACGGGGCACTCCACGGGGCCTCCTGCGTGGTCCAAACCCCAAAAAAGGACCGTCGACGGTAAGCGAAGATCGCTGGTGATAGGATTTACAGCGTCCTCGCGGCCTGCCGCAGACAGCCAGTCAGCAGCCGCTCGCGCTGAAAAGCAGCTCGAGTTAAAAAGGGCTGAAGCCTCCTCGAGACGGTTTATTTTCTCATCCCGTCTTTCCAAACAATCCCTAAAAAGGCAGAACAGCTGTTTATGGAATGCTCGCAAGCCAAATGTTTTCCTTTTCCCCCGTTTTTATCACACGGCAAGTCACAACAAAGCCGCGTACGCCAGAACAAGTGTTTGTTAAGAGCCGATCTCATAACACCGGATTATCTTCTGAAAAACAACAGCTATGCATGCGGCTATGATTTAATAACGGGTGTGTACATAACGGGCGTTTCCTATGTTGACGATTAAAGCTCTCTTTAAAAAAAGAAGTATAGTAAATGGAGAAACTTCGGGAAACCGTTTGGTCGGAACATACCAGAAACACGCGCCAAGCACACCAAGGGGTATCGGATAAATGACTGGCTCATTAAAGCCAACAATTTACCTCAATTTGTTTTTGACGAAAGGTCCCGGGTTCCTTTTCACCGTGAGGAACACTGTGTGAGTCTTCTATAAATTATACCACGATACAATGTCACAGTAACAAGATAAATCATGTCACTCACACCCGACATGGCTTCAATTTTTTTCTGATAGTTTGCAAATCTGCATTTCAAATGTACAGAATGCTGCCTTTCAGTGAAAAAGCATCCGGCTGCCAAGTGGCTTTAAGTTAAAATGTTTTAATCATGATGCAAAAATTTTAAAAAGGCTCTCAGTCGCAACCAGCATTATTAATGTTATTAATCCGGCCGCCTTACATTTCACTAAAACTACTAAATGCGAGAAGAATCACATATTTCACCTCCTCTTTTTAAAAAGTAAACGTCCTGTTTGGCGGAATGAACTCCTGAACCGAAGGTGACTGAAATGCTTTACTCGGTCAGGCTCTTACACGAGCTTTGGAAAAAGCAGCGATAACAGCAGCATTTCCCCCTCGTTAAAGAAATATGAATATATCACCCCAAACCCAGAAGAGGCCGCTGCATTTGTTAAGACCGTTTTAAAAAAAGTGCAATAAAAATATATCTGTGCTCACTCTCTGGTGTTTCTATGTAAACAACAGACGGTTTTCTCCTTATATGGGCATGCTGGGCTCTACATGTGAGCGTTATATATGGAGTAAATAGATATGGATAATTACCTCCATTATTAACCGTTTTTTGACAGACATGCGTGTACAGCGAGCCCCGCTCATAGCAGCTTTAGTTCCACCCCTCGCCGGGCCTTACTGTACGACAGGCTGAACAGAAACAGCGAGAGAGACGGCTGGGCTGGCTCGGGCAGCACTGCACGCGCTGAGAGAGACGGCCGGGCTGGTTCGGGCAGCACTGCACGCGCTGAGAGAGACGGCCGGGCTGGTTCGGGCAGCACTGCACGCGCTGAGAGAGACGGCTGGGCTGGCTCGGGCAGCACTGCACGCGCTGAGAGAGACGGCTGGGCTGGCTCGGGCAGCACTGCACGCGCTGAGAGAGACGGCTGGGCTGGCTCGGGCAGCACTGCACGCGCTGAGAGAGACAATGCCAGCCCACTCGTTCTTCCATTTTACCTTTTAGCTCATTTACCTCCCCGTCCTCTTACCAGAGCCCAAAGAAATGGTAAAAAAGTTAGGAAAATAAAGGGGAGAAAAGGTTGCATAATCTAGAGAGAAAATATAAATCAACCTGTTTTAAAATGCGTTTCTGCATCTGTGTTGACAGCCACTTAGTAAAAATGTGAAAGCAGGTCCGTACAGAACATAACTATCTTTCATTCTGAATGGAAAAAAAGCACTAAAGCTGATAGGATCTGTCTGGATCTGACTTAAATTGCTTAAGTTCCTAATAAAAATTAAATGATAAATTTTGAATACATAACTTGAACTTGAACTAGGCAGCATTGATTTACATCTTTGCAGTGAAAACGCCGAAATATCTGTTTAAATAGAGCATAACGTCCCTTCTGACAACTTCTGTCACAAAAACATGCCAGATAAAATTAGGGGAAATAAATTCGCATAAGCATTACATCACATCCTGTAGTGACCACATGCTGACCAATAGGTATCAGCATGAAGTTGATCTTTTTCTCTTGGTGACTGCGAGCCTTTTTAATTAATTCCCACCATTCCTGCAGTTTGACAAGTGACTATAGACACAGAATAGGGTGGATCATCATGAAAAATGAACAGTTTATTCCCAAAATCTGTCAACCTAGAGATGGGGAATAGACCCATGCATGCACGCATGCACGCACGCACACACACACACACGCATGCACGCACGCACGCACACACACACACATGCACGCACGCACGCACGCACACACGCACGCACACATGCAGGCATGCACATACGCATGCAGGCACGCACACACGCATGCATGCACGCACGCACGCACACTTTTTACTGCCTGTAGCTGTGTATGGAAGTTGAGTTAAAGAAGGAGTGCTCAAGTTGATATATTCTGTATAATAAAAACACCGCCTCTATTATCCCAAAATCTCACAAAATCTCCTTTCTTCCTTCGTCTCTTCAGACCTTTTAGGGGGGGGGGGGGTGTTAAAGAAAAAAAAAGCTCTGCTGACGTTTGGACATCTGGCCGGACGCGTCAGCCCACAGTCCAGCTTCTCTAATTTATCTGGGGTCTGGAACCTTATCAAGCGGTTCCCTGCAAAGAGTGCTTGGGAATGTAAGTGAGCATTAATCCAAGTTCATCTGTTTTCACTGCCGACTGCCAACACTTTTTAAAAGCAGGACTCATCTTTGCACTTGTGCTGTGTGCACACAGCTAATGAGGGTTTGCACAGATGGTTCGTTTTCTGTCCTTTTTAATTGCCTTAATTACCTAAATGGGCTACCCAACAACAGAGCACCATGTGGGCACTAGCTAAGAGGACTAAGTTATTGGCTACTGGAGTAAAACCAGGGGAAAGTGGAAGACATGTAAATCACTCTTTACACTGTTTACCAAAACAAAGAGTCTAATTTAAAACAGGCAGTCAAGATGGATTCTGCATCTCAACATGTTTTCTTTCCCAAGAGCACAACAGTGAGGGTCCCGAGTCGGCAGCTTTGACTGGCATGCAAACAAATCACACGACCGCCGCTCTTCTTCAGTCCAGCTCTTCCTAACGAAACGGAAACACATTTTACGTCGTTTGCCAGGAGAGCGGAGTCTTTGCCAATTCGGCATCGCTGAGCGGTGTCAGGATTCCTGGAGCCCCACACCCAGCTCAGCGTACCGGGCTCTAAAC
>CM045895.1:39897491-39927491 GCA_025169545.1 Anguilla japonica
TTTACTCAGCAAGCACAGACCAGAGATACGATCTGACTCCGGGAAAATTAAGAAATCACATCGACTCAGAGGCAGAAATCCAGCACAGGAAACAAAGGACTGGGCCCAGCTGCTGGAAAACAGACAGACTCAATATGTGGGTGACAGGACTGGACAGAAAGCAGACACTGACAGGGGTACAGGACACTGACAGGGTTACAGGGCACTGACAGGGTTACAGGGCACTGACAGGGGTACAGGACACTGACAGAGTTACAGGGCACTGACAGGGTTACAGGACACTGACAGAGCTACAGGGAACTGACAGGGGTACAGGACACTGACAGAGTTACAGGACACTGACAGGGGTACAGGACACTGGCAGAGTTACAGGACATGGACAGGGGTACAGGGCACTGACAGGGGTGCAGGGCACTGACAGGGGTACAGGACACTGACAGAGTTACAGGACACTGACAGGGTTACAGGACACTGACAGAGTTACAGGACACTGACAGGGGTACAGGGCACTGACAGAGTTACAGGACACTGACAGGGGTACAGGGCACTGACAGGGGTACAGGGCACTGACAGAGTTACAGGACACTGACAGCGGTACAGGGCACTGACAGAGTTACAGGACACTGACAGGGTACAGGGCACTGACAGAGTTACAGGACACTGACAGGGGTACAGGGCACTGACAGGGGTACAGTCATCGCCTTGTAACCTGGCCCTTAAACAAGCATTCATGCAAATGTGTATCTTCTTGGAGCACAAATTATGATTGCCATTTTCTGTGCATGTTATTTACAGCTAGTTTAGTTCCAAACCCTGCAAACAATCTAGTGTTCTACAGAACAAGCTCCCCTCCCTCTGGTAAAACTGAGACTTGGTGGAACCAGGTTCAGCTAAGGGATTCTGGCCTGAGGCTGCCTTTGGTTTCTGAGGTTAGAAGAAAATAAACCTCAAAGCACATATCAGTCTATCAGTATTAGAGCACATCAGTCTGTCAGTATTAGGGTGTATCAGTCTGTCAGTATTAGGGTGTATCAGTCTGTCAGTATTAGAGGACATATTAGTCTGTCAGTATTAGGGTTTATCAGTCTATCAGTATTAGGGTGTATCAGTCTGTCAGTATTAGGGTGTATCAGTCTGTCAGTATTAGGGTGTATCAGTCTGTCAGTATTAGGGTGTATCAGTCTATCAGTGTTAGAGCACATATCAGTCTGTCAGTATTAGGGTGTATCAGTCTGTCAGTATTAGGGCGTATCAGTCTGTCAGTATTAGGGCATATCAGTCTATCAGTATTAGGGCTTATCAGTCTATCAGTATTAGGGTGTATCAGTCTGTCAGTATTAGGGTGTATCAGTCTATCAGTATTAGGGCTTATCAGTCTATCAGTATTAGGGCGTATCAGTCTGTCAGTATTAGGGTGTATCAGTCTGTCAGTATTAGAGCACATATCAGTCTATCAGTATTAGGGCTTATCAGTCTATCAGTATTAGGGCTTATCAGTCTATCAGTATTAGGGCTTATCAGTCTGTCAGTATTAGGGTGTATCAGTCTGTCAGTATTAGGGCTTATCAGTCTATCAGTATTAGGGCTTATCAGTCTGTCAGTATTAGGGTGTATCAGTCTGTCAGTATTAGGGTTTATCAGTCTGTCAGTATTAGGGCGTATCAGTCTGTCAGTATTAGGGTGTATCAGTCTGTCAGTATTAGGGTGTATCAGTCTGTCAGTATTAGGGCGTATCAGTCTGTCAGTATTAGAGCACATATCAGTCTGTCAGTATTAGGGCGTATCAGTCTGTCAGTATTAGAGCACATATCAGTCTGTCAGTATTAGGGTGTATCAGTCTGTCAGTATTAGGGTGTATCAGTCTATCAGTATTAGGGCTTATCAGTCTATCAGTATTAGGGTGTATCAGTCTGTCAGTATTAGGGTGTATCAGTCTGTCAGTATTAGGGTGTATCAGTCTGTCAGTATTAGGGTGTATCAGTCTGCCAGTATTAGGGTGTATCAGTCTGTCAGTATTAGGGTGTATCAGTCTATCAGTATTAGGGCTTATCAGTCTATCAGTATTAGGGTGTATCAGTCTGTCAGTATTAGGGTGTATCAGTCTATCAGTATTAGGGCTTATCAGTCTATCAGTATTAGGGCGTATCAGTCTGTCAGTATTAGGGTGTATCAGTCTGTCAGTATTAGAGCACATATCAGTCTATCAGTATTAGGGCTTATCAGTCTATCAGTATTAGGGCTTATCAGTCTATCAGTATTAGGGCTTATCAGTCTGTCAGTATTAGGGTGTATCAGTCTGTCAGTATTAGGGCTTATCAGTCTATCAGTATTAGGGCTTATCAGTCTGTCAGTATTAGGGTGTATCAGTCTGTCAGTATTAGGGTTTATCAGTCTGTCAGTATTAGGGCGTATCAGTCTGTCAGTATTAGGGTGTATCAGTCTGTCAGTATTAGGGTGTATCAGTCTGTCAGTATTAGGGTGTCAGTATTAGAGCACATATCAGTCTGTCAGTATTAGGGCGTATCAGTCTGTCAGTATTAGGGCGTATCAGTCTGTCAGTATTAGGGCGTATCAGTCTGTCAGTATTAGGGTGTATCAGTCTGTCAGTATTAGGGCGTATCAGTCTGTCAGTATTAGAGCACATATCAGTCTGTCAGTATTAGAGCACATATCAGTCTGTCAGTATTAGGGTGTATCAGTCTGTCAGTATTCGGGTGTATCAGTCTGTCAGTATTAGAGCACATATCAGTCTGTCAGTATTAGAGCACATATCAGTCTGTCAGTATTAGGGTGTATCAGTCTGTCAGTATTAGGGTGTATCAGTCTGTCAGTATTAGGGTGTATCAGTCTGTCAGTATTAGGGCGTATCAGTCTGTCAGTATTAGGGCGTATCAGTCTGTCAGTATTAGAGCACATATCAGTCTGTCAGTATTAGGGCGTATCAGTCTGTCAGTATTAGAGCACATATCAGTCTGTCAGTATTAGGGTGTATCAGTCTGTCAGTATTAGGGTGTATCAGTCTGTCAGTATTCGGGTGTATCAGTCTGTCAGTATTAGAGCACATATCAGTCTGTCAGTATTAGAGCACATATCAGTCTGTCAGTATTAGGGTGTATCAGTCTGTCAGTATTAGGGTGTATCAGTCTGTCAGTATTAGGGTGTATCAGTCTGTCAGTATTAGGGCGTATCAGTCTGTCAGTATTAGGGCGTATCAGTCTGTCAGTATTAGAGCACATATCAGTCTGTCAGTATTAGGGCGTATCAGTCTGTCAGTATTAGAGCACATATCAGTCTGTCAGTATTAGGGTGTATCAGTCTGTCAGTATTAGAGCACATATCAGTCTGTCAGTATTAGAGCACATATCAGTCTGTCAGTATTAGGGTGTATCAGTCTGTCAGTATTAGGGCGTATCAGTCTGTCAGTATTAGGGCGTATCAGTCTGTCAGTATTAGGGTGTATCAGTCTGTCAGTATTAGGGTGTATCAGTCTGTCAGTATTAGGGCGTATCAGTCTGTCAGTATTAGGGTGTATCAGTCTGTCAGTATTAGGGTGTATCAGTCTGTCAGTATTAGGGTGTATTAGTCTGTCAGTATTAGGGTGTATCAGTCTGTCAGTATTAGGGTGTATCAGTCTGTCAGTATTAGAGTGTATCAGTCTGTCAGTATTAGGGCGTATCAGTCTGTCAGTATTAGGGCGTATCAGTCTGTCAGTATTAGAGCGTATCAGTCTGTCAGTATTAGGGCGTATCAGTCTGTCAGTATTAGGGCGTATCAGTCTGTCAGTATTAGGGCGTATCAGTCTGTCAGTATTAGGGCGTATCAGTCTGTCAGTATTAGGGCGTATCAGTCTGTCAGTATTAGGGTGTATCAGTCTGTCAGTATTAGGGTGTATCAGTCTGTCAGTATTAGGGTGTATCAGTCTGTCAGTATTAGGGCGTATCAGTCTGTCAGTATTAGGGCGTATCAGTCTGTCAGTATTAGGGCGTATCAGTCTGTCAGTATTAGGGCGTATCAGTCTGTCAGTATTAGGGTGTATCAGGCTGTCAGTATTAGGGTGTATCAGTCTGTCAGTATTAGGGTGTATCAGTCTGTCAGTATTAGGGCGTATCAGTCTGTCAGTATTAGGGCGTATCAGTCTGTCAGTATTAGGGCGTATCAGTCTGTCAGTATTAGGGTGTATCAGGCTGTCAGTATTAGGGTGTATCGGTCGGCCGAGCAGGCCTGCGGGGGAGCAGGCGCTGGTATCAGAAGGGTTAAAGACGCAGAGTGAGCGCAGTTCTCTTCTCGCTCTTAACTACTTAAGTTGATCTATTATATTCTGGCGGTGAACCCCAGCAGATAAGAGGTCCCAGTTTTTTCAGTAGATTGCACTGGGCCTCGTGCACCAAGGTTAATAATAACTTTAAACTGTAGGACACGGCAAAATGGATAGCCATGAAAAGAAGAACAAGAAGGAGGGAAAAAAGCTGATTTATCTGTGTAATGGAGAAAGTGTGTATGAGCGAGGAGCGGTGGCCGCGGCGGGGGCGTGGGGGGGGGTGGGGGCGCGAGCGGGAGGGGGTCGGCCCGCTGGACGTGGGGGAAATGAGAGATCAGGACGGAGCAGACACCCAGATGGATGAGACCGTCGCTGCCGCCTGACGGCCCGTCCGTCGCTGCCGCCTGACGGGCCCGTGCTCGTCTGTTTGTGGGCTGACAGAAAGGGGGCGCTCATTTCGGGCTGGTGACGTTGTTTGGGGGCCTGCCGTGACATCTGGCGGCTGGACGCCACAAAGCCCCTCCCCCCGGACACCCTGCCCCCGCCAGAGCCTGCCACGCACCCCTACAGGCCCCACGAGAGACCCCCACATTCAGAGGTGAGGGGGACGAGGGGGGACCCCGACACTCCCCCCTCACACACCCCCACTCCCCCCACATGCAACAAAACCACCATCATTACATCAGAGCCACACGACTCATATTTAAATGCGTACGCACACAAACCCTGGTTGGATATTTAAACTGGGAGACTATTAGTGACTACTGCCATCTCACCCCCGACCCCCCCACCCCCCCGCCAAATGCCAGTACCACCACCTTCACATGCTAAATGACACCTGGAGAGACACAGCTGTGCCCAGAACTACACTTCCGGAGGGAAAAGAGAAAGAAGCACAATACGAAAGTCGGGAGAACTGACAGACTCAGAGAGACGAAGCCTTATACAGAGCCTGCCTGTCATTAGCAGCAGGGGTATTAATCCCAGGATGAGGCCTATTAGAAAGCCAATCTGCTTGAAGCCCATTCATGCATTGGGGCTCACCCCTGGCTCTGAGATGACATCATTAACCACGAGCGTGCATGTCCCACTCCTTTCAGTTGAAAGTGGGGGTGCAGTGGGGGGGGGGGGGGGGGGGCATGTGTCACTTGGCAGTGCGGGTGAGGTGTGGGGGAAGGGGGGAAGAAAGAAAGGCTGCTTTAACAGTGGAGGCAGTTTTAGCCAAAACAATGGAAAAGAGTGAGTGTATATCTGTGTGTGTATACATGTGCGTGTGTGTGTGCGTGTGTGTGTGCATGTACATGCGCGTGCGAGTGTGTGCAAGTGAGTGTGTGAGTGAGTGCATCTGTGTGACTGTGTGTGTGTGAGTGTGTGTGCATGTGTGTATGGAGTGTCTGTGTGTGTGTGTGACTGTCGATGAGTGTGTGTGTGTGATGAGTGTGTGTGTGTGTGAGAGTGTGTGTGCGTGCGTGGGACTGTGTGAGTGTGTGTGCTTCTGTGAGCGTGTGTGTGTGTGAGTGTGTGTGTGTGTGACTGTGCGTGCTTCTGTGAGCGTGTGTGTGTGTGTGTGTGTGACTGTGCGTGCCTCTGTGAGTGTGTGTGTGT
This sequence comes from Anguilla japonica, assembly GCA_025169545.1. NCBI lineage: Eukaryota > Metazoa > Chordata > Actinopteri > Anguilliformes > Anguillidae > Anguilla > Anguilla japonica. The sequence continues at coordinate 39,903,355 of CM045895.1, forward strand.
GTGTGTGTGTGTGACTGTGCGTGCCTCTGTGAGTGTATGTGTGTGTGTGTGACTGTGAGTGCCTCTGTGAGTGTGTGTGTGTGTGTGTGTGTGTGACTGTGCGTGCCTCTGTGAGTGTGTGTGTGTGTGTGACTGTGCGTGCCTCTGTGAGCGTGTGTGTGTGTGTGTGTGACTGTGCCTGTGTGTGTGTGTGTGTGTGTGTGTGTGACTGTGTGTGCCTCTGTGAGTGTGTGTGTGTGTGTGTGTGTGACTGTGCGTGCCTCTGTGAGTGTGTGTGTGTGTGTGTGTGTGTGTGTGACTGTGCAGTGTGTGTGTGTGGTGACTGTGCGTGCCTCTGTGAGTGTGTGTGTGTGTGTGTGTGACTGTGCGTGCCTCTGTGAGTGTGTGTGTGTGGTGTCAGTGCATTGCTTGGGGCTAGCGTGTCAGTTTCATAAGCGGTGTGTGAATTGCTGGTGGAAACGTGATCCACTCTTTTGACTGTTTCATACCCCATCATGCCCACTCCTGCAGCCCATTCCTTTAGCTTTTTCCCATGCTGCACTGGGGCAGGAACACAGATCCACATATTACACGCATATTATACACACATTATACACACATTACACACGTATTACTAAGATGAAGACACACAGGTGTCTTAGACTCAGGCCAGGGAAAGCATAGCTGGTCTGTAGTCTAAGCCCAGTGATCCTGTTCCAGCTAACAGCCAGTTATCAGTTAAACCACACAAACGACGGTAGCCCCGGACTCCTTCTGTAACACCTTACATACGGTCATTAATAAGAGTCATACCAGCCGCCTACGGTGTATTTCTGTTCTAAAATGGCTGAACAGGAAGCACTGCGCTGTACCACAACAGTCCGACGCAAGCTTGGGGGGGGGGGGGGGGGGGGGGGGGGGGGGGGGGGGCCTGCGGGCGAATAGCATCCCCCCTCTCTCTTTAATAGAGCTCTGGATGACCCCCACTGCCCCCGCCCCCACCCCACCCCACCCCACCCCACCCTCCACCCAGGGCTGAACTCTCACCTCCTTTCCCCAGACTGTCACACACCTGTTCCTCCCTGTTTGTTCGGTCGTACCGAATAATCAGAAAAGCCGCTGATTTTAATTTCTGTAATTTATGCATTCAGCCAGTTTTCTACCAGTTCAATTCCAAATGCATTTTAAGGTAAGGCTTCAATACAGGTAAAAGAGAAGTGCTGTTGTTCCTGTTGGTGAAGTGGGCCCTAAAGCAGAGTCTGGGTTTAATAAACACAGACGTGTGTTTTATTTTCAAATGAACAACCTGCGGTTTTTTTAAACAAAGAGACAGGAGCGAAAATCATTGTAATTAATACAGTGAAAATAATACACAAAAGCACAGAGTAAAACGCACGTGTTGTGTAGATGAGCACAGATGGACATCGCATAAGGCCCGTATACTCAGGGAAATACGGCTCTAAACCTTTTCCTTTTTTCCAGACTGAATAATAATTAGTTGACTCCACCTGCCCCTGTGTCTAACTAATGCAATGTAACCAAACCCTCTCAAATTAAAATAGGATTACATTGCACAAGGAGATGATTTCTGAATGATCCTCTAATTGAGTTGGAGAAATAAGTATCAAATTAATATTCTTTTCAATAAGATCAAAAAGATGAGGAGGTAGGGTTTTAGAAGTTTATTAGGAGAAACCAATGTTCAAATATCTTAGTTTTTTCTGCTCACATCATCATCATCCTCAATATGAATTATGCCCATACTCTATTAGGAGAACACTGCCCTTCAAAAGAGTATTATTTTCTATAGATTTTTCCATTATTCTCATATGTTCATATACTGGTGGTGGTTTGGACCAACCTCCCTCTCTTTTCTTTAAAGCACTTGTGAACAGCACTCTGTAAAGCACAAACTGTGACACTGCATAAATACAACCTATTATTATTAATATTTTATTTATTTATTTATGTAACCTTTATTTAAGCAGATTAGTCTCATTGAGATTAGAAATCTTTTTTTCAAGAGAGACCTGGCCAAGAAAGCAGAGTCGAACAGACACAACAAAAATTTCAACATTTAACATACTGTAAAAGCAGACAAACAAACATTATTATTAATTAATGACGTGGAGTAGAGTAAACCTCATCTACTGTCATGTCCAATCCTGGTTGATATTTTTTGTCCTGAGTCTTTTTAAAGATTAATTTCAACCAGCAGTCAGTTGGCAACTCGAAAACTCATCAATGATGCCCCATAAACCAGCTGATTCTAATTAGCATAACTCTTCAGAACGGTTTAGTGCATGTTGGTGGACCAACACGACACCCACCTCTGAACACAACAGTGCACAGGCGCTGCTCTAAGATCCTCAGACCCACAGAACAAGGCCCAGTTCTCATTACATTAGTATACATGCAGTGTACCCAGCATTAGTTACCAGTCTTTCACAGCTTACGCGCAGTAAAACGCAACTCCAGTGCCCATTTCCCCCCCAGCTATTCGACGGGGGGGGGGGGGGGGGGGGGGGGGTGAATAGGGATTAGAAGTGGACACCCCCTTGCTCCCCCTGCCCCCCCCCTGCCCCCCCAGCACCGCTGGTCTGCAGACAGCCGGATTGCAGAAGGAGCGCTTCAGTCCCATTTAATGGGCTGCCCTCTGATTAACTACCGCCATGCTCAGCCCACTTTAACTAAGTATATTACACTTCTCCATTTAAATGTGTAATTTAACTTTCTCAAAATGGAGCATTGCGCTTCTTTCATAAAGCCGGTGCGGAAGAGATTAAACTTTAAGTCATTATGTCTCCATAAAAGAGGATTCTTCTCCGCTCGGAATTAGGTAATATTTTTCTCCTGATGGTCTCTGTGCAGCGCTGCACAGGCCTGGATTGGGTCTCATTCACCTGCAGCCCAGTGAAAAGGGCCCATTCCGCAGAGACAATGGAGACCTGTCTGCGAGTCCGAAGCCCGCAGCGCCGCAGGGAGGGGAAGAACCGGGAGAAACGGGTCACTGGGACCAATTTCATACGACTGCGTGGTGCAGACAAACGAATTCGTTCCTCCACTTTTTTCTTCCTTCTTTTTTTTGCAAAAGAAAGGCAAGACTTTGATGAATGAAATCAATTGAACGGTCTGGATCATGCCCCCCCCCCCACCACCCCCCTCCCCATATTCGTTCCTCATATATTTGTTGGCACCTCTGCTTAATTATTCCCTGCAAGGTTTCTTCAAACGAACAGTAATGGTTTTCTGTAACGAGGATCATATAACAAGTGGTACTAATATAACTAACACTGTTACTTAAGTCGCGGGGGTGTTTTTTGCTTTAATGAATCATGATTTGGGGGTGAGTTTACAGTGCATTGTGGGGTTCAGACCCACAGATAATCCCCTTCAGGTATGAATCTGATACATCACTAATAAAAGACGAACGTAGCTCCACGACACAGGAAACATCACACAGGAAGCTCTAACGGGCCAAGAGAACAGGCGGACCGCCACCATCAAACACGCAAGCGTACCTTCGAGCCCCAGCCCAGACTGCTTTTACTCAAAAAAGACAGGATGAAAAAAGGGAGAGAGAGAGGAAGTGAGAGGAGAAAAAGACACGGACATTGAGGAGAAAAATGTACATTTTCCATTTGACATATTGGGTGCCGTTAGCTAAGCAAAAACATACGTTACCCTGAAATAATTCAGAGAGGGTTAGCAGCACGCTATCCCTCAAATCTGCCCCATAATACTTCCTGTTTGAACCCGTCCGTTATAAAAGTTTTAGATGCATATCTACCCATGAAACCACACAATTAAATAAACACATGCAATCTTCACTCTTTAAACAGCATGGACTCAATAAATATATAATTTGATATAATTGATACAATATTGTAGATTATTAAGTGGTTCCAAGAAAGAAATCAAATCTAGCAAAGGTGCCACAATAAAATTCAAATAAAATTCTAATTACATTTTTCGAGGGCTGATTTACTGATTTTGAGCATTATACACAATTAAACATTCCCCAACTGTAAGACCAATAGATAAGTTAGGCATACGATGGATTTGAGTCGATTTTGTACGACTCTGTTTACTACAGAAGTTTTTAATTTAATTTTTTATTTATAACAAGGGAGCATCACCATTTTTGCTCCAGTTTCTCACCAGTAACAGAAAATATGTTGCATCTGAATAAAGGGGCCGGTTCAGGATCATGTAATAACCACAACAAAGAAAAAAAGAAGAAAAAAAGATAGAAAGTAAGAAAGAAGAGAAAGATAACGAAGAAGAGAAAGAAGAAATAGAGTAAAGGGGAAAGAAAGTAAAAAGAGAAAGAAGAGAAAGAGGAGGAAGGAAATGAAAGTAAAAAAGAAAGGAAAAAGAGAAAAAGAAGATAAAGTAGAAGAGGAAGAAGAAAAGAAAGAAGAAGAGGAGTAAAAAGAGAAAGAGATAGAAGAAGAGGAAGAGGAATCCACTGCAGCCAGCCAGGGTTCCTAAAACTCCCAGCTGAAGGTCATAGAAAGGTCACCTTTAAAACCAGCTGTCAAAAGCAGGCTGATTTTATTTTAAATCACAGAATGCCACCCCCCCCCCCCCCCCCCCCCCCCCCCCCCCCCCCCCCCCCCCCCCCCCCCCCCCCAGTGTGCGAGGGCACGGGCAGTGTGAGGTAAGCCTGTGTTTGGTTTGGCTGCGAGTCAAAGACAGTCACAGTTTGGTAGCATTCACAAACATGTGTTCCTCCTCAGGATAATGTGCTGCTTTATTTGCTTTATCCCGCGCTTCTCCTCCAGCCCGTTACACACATGCGGTCGCGTCTGTTTACCGCCGTGGTGACTCACCGCCTGTTTATTCAAACGGCTCCACCAGCAGCAGATGACTTCTATAAAGAACAAATTACAGGCCTTTCTTTTTTTCTTTCTCTTTTTTCCTCCCCCAGCCGGGGCTGAAATGACATCAGACGCGTCTGGCGCGGGGAGCAGAGACCAGCGTGTGTTTAGTTTCAGTCCCGTTAATCTGGGCCCTCTGACGTTTAAAAACCTGCGACGTCGCAGCTGTCCCGTCTGCCTGCCAACATCTGGGGCCTGCCCGCCGCCCCAGAACCTTCCACAGGCGGGACGCGGGACCAGCGCCCACTGCCCCGCTTTAAATCTGCAAAAGGCCCAGGGCTCCCTGTCTGAGGGCAACACCTTCAGGTGGAGACTGAGACTGAACTCAGTCAGGTACTCCTGAGACTGAGACTAAACTCAGTCAGGTACTCCTGAGAATGAGACTGAACTCAGTCAGGTACTCCTCAGAATGAGACTGAACTCAGTCAGGTACTCCTCAGAATGAGACTGAACTCAGTCAGGTACTCCTCAGAATGAGACTGAACTCAGTCAGGTACTCCTCAGAATGAGACTGAACTAAGTCAGGTACTCCTGAGACTGAGACTGAACTCAGTCAGGTACTCCTCAGAATGAGACTGAACTCAGTCAGGTACTCCTCAGAATGAGACTGAACTCAGTCAGGTACTCCTGAGACTGAGACTGAACTCAGTCAGGTACTCCTCAGAATGAGACTGAACTCAGTCAGGTACTCCTCAGAATGAGACTGAACTAAGTCAGGTACTCCTGAGACTGAGACTGAACTCAGTCAGGTACTCCTGAACTGAGACTGAACTCAGTCAGGTACTCCTGAGACTGAGACTGAACTAAGTTTTTTCACATCTTCACAGAAATGATCCCCTCTACTGATGTAGGAAGCAGCAGTTGATTTGTGGAGGAAGTGGTGTTATTATTTCTCTACATCATCTTTAGTGTGCATACACACTGAAAGCAAGGTGTTCATTGGCTCTGGAAAAGGCACTGGCATTTACCAGCAGTTCAGTGGAGAGTTAGACCTGCAGCCACCTGCACTATTGCACTTTCTGAAGGGATTTTATAGTGCAGGCAGTTAGCCAAACTGCATAACTGCACTAATGACAGAAAATGAAATGTCCATAAATGTATTATAGAAATATAAACAGTTCAGACTTAAGAGAATTGGCTAGCTGGCTAATGAAATGAGTAAGAAGCAGGCAGAAGGTACTGCCCTTGCTCTTATTTATCTGGACCCTGCGTCACTTCCTGTGTCACTCTGTGTCACTGCAGGCTTGTGGCACAAACAGAATCTACGTTTGTGAGCCACACGGCTCCACTGAAAAGAATTACATCCTTCGCTCGTAGGAGGAGAAAGTGTACAAATCATTTGTTTGTTCCAGGAGTTTTATACAATCTTATAATCTCTAACCCCCCCCCCCCCCCCCCCCCGAGGCATTAGTCATCGTTAAACCACCATACCACAGCCTGCACACGTCCGGACAGGCAGCCGCTGATGTGACCGTTCAGGCACTGATGTTCAGGCGCTGATGTGCGCGTTCAGCCGCTGATGTGCACGTTCAGGCACTGATGTGCGCGTTCAGGCACTGATGTGCGCGTTCAGGCACTGATGTTCAGGCGCTGATGTTCAGGCGCTGATGTGCGCGTTCAGGCGCTGATGTGCGCGTTCAGGCACTGATGTGCCGTTCAGGCGCTGATGTTCAGGCGCTGATGTGCGCGTTCAGGCACTGATGTTCAGGCACTGATGTGCGCGTTCAGGCACTGATGTTCAGGCGCTGATGTGCACGTTCAGGTGCCGATGTTAAGGCGCTGATGTTCAGGCGCTGATGTGCGCGTTCAGGCACTGATGTGCGCGTTCAGGTGCACTGATGTGCACGTTCAGGTGCTGATGTGCACGTTCAGCTCTAAAGTTGGGCACTTTTGTCACAACTGGGCTAAAAAAGGGAGCGCACGTCATTCACAGGGACGGTAAACAGCGCCGAAATCATTTAAATGTCACCTCGGTGTTTCCGGCACAATAATATCAGCAGGTCTCCTCCAATGCCCCCGTTATTATGGGGGGACTGCGGTCTTTATCTGCCTCCACTGATTTGAACAGATTTTCTGTTCCACGGATTCTTTTAAAGTTCTAATGGTATAAGTACAGCCGTCCTCTCTGTATTAATGTCAGTCAGAGAGCCATTAAGGCATTCATGTGGGGAGAAAATTAAAGCCTGCTCTAGGAGAAACGTTTGACCTTATATTGTATGAAACATTTTTTTTCCTCGCCTACAATTTGAATACAATTTCTGTACAATTTCTTTCATTATTTTTCATAATGAAGATTTGAATGCATTGGGTGAGAGAACAAATGCACACTGGCGAAAGGAGGAACTCAAAGACTTCATACAAATAAAACAGGAAAACTGCAGTGTGGAGAATTAGACTACAGCCCTCCACCACATGGCTGTTCTCATCCTTAATAATCCAGCAGTCTTACAGCCCAAGTCAAGATAATGAATTCTCATTTGATGAATCATATGGGCCAGCTGTGTGAAATGAAACGCACTGTATCAGTTCCAAATTTACCATTGAGCGTTTATCAAAATGACTCTCATGCACATGTCAATGATCATTGTTTAAAACTCACGGCTAATTCCACACCATAAATTTCTTTCTCCCAATTCTTCACTGCTAGGGTCCAGATTCGATGTTGCAGCGATACACATGTGCGCAAACACACACGTGCGCACACACACACGGTGGTTAAGGACTACAGTGTAGTTCTGAGATGAATAAACGCTCCATAAAAGGCAATAAGCAGGGGGTGATGTGGGGAGGTGTTTCTGGTTCTGATGGGGACCCTGCACTCAGGTTCAATAACATTACATACTAAAAAAATTAATTTCCTGCACTTTTTTCCCTAAAAATTGTTTTATTGAAACAGCAGCCCACGCACAGCAGTGATGTTTCTTACACAGGTCCTGGAAGGTACCGATTCACTCTACAAAGGTCCCGGAAGGTACCGATTCACTCTACAAAGGTCCCGGAAGATTCCGATTCACTCTACACAGGTCCCGGAAGATTCCGATTCACTCTACACAGGTCCCAGAAGATTCCAATTCACTCTACACAGGTCCCGGAAGATTCTGATTCACTCTACACAGGTCCCAGGAAGATTCCGATTCACTCTACACAGGTCCCGGAAGATTCTGATTCACTCTACACAGGTCCTGGAAGATTTCGATTCACTCTACACAGGTCCTGGAAGATTCCGATTCACTCTACACAAGTCCTGGAAGGTACCGATTCCCCTTCACATATAACGAGGCGTTCTTAGTGACTGCTTACTTCAGCTCACAGCCGATAATTGAAAAAAGACAAGGCTCCTATCGCCTGCAGCTCCTGTACACAGTGAAAATAATTCATGAATAAATTTCTGTTCTCTGCACATTTTTTGTTTTTGTTTTTCAGTCTAACTTTTTTTTTTAGTGCTGAATTAAAATAAAATGCTCCTTTGCAAACCAGAGAATAAAACATGACGATGGTCTAATATGATGAATAATTAAAATATATTATTTTATCTACATGCAAAAACAGAAATTTTGCATGAACTGCAGAACCCAGGAAAATTAGTGAGTGCGAAATATTTCAGGACCTTTGGATTTTCTGCCAGGCCAACCCCAGGCAACAAGAAATTAAGCAAATGAGCGCCCTGTACTCTGCGTTCCACGCATGTAAATTCAGAAAGGGTGAAAAAAACGAGAAAATACTATCTCCATCAAAACAGCGAGACAACAAAGTTTTATGCAAATAAAATTAAGCAGTTGCTCAGAATGATTTAATTAGACGATTTCATCCCGGCGTGCTTCGGCACAAAGGAAAATATGAACCGAAATTTCAGCTAAATAACAGGACTGGAGACGGAGGGAGAGGGACCAAGACGGAGAGAAAAAAAGAGAGAGAGAGAAAAAGAAAACAGGAGCGTGAAGCAGCACCACAGGATGCAAAGTCACGCGGGACCGGTTTTTCAGCCAAACGAAGAGACGCTGTTGAGGACAGAAATTAATTTGTTTGTCTGCTTTGTCTTCCCATCGCAGTCAGACGCACTGAAAGCCTTTCGGTAAAGTTTTCATTAGACAAGGCTTATCTTTTTTGTGAAAATTGCTTTACAGAAGACTCCATTGTGTTAAGACGCTTATCACACTCAACCAAACACCGAAAGTGTTGGGCCTGCTGTCACACAGACCTGAGCACGAGCCACGATCGCCATCACAATTTAGTCCGGTGGGGGGGTCGGTGAACCTTGACCTTAAAAACCTGCAAACTGACATTTTTAAACATGGAGAAAAAAAATCACTGTCTATCCAGTCCCCAACATCAATGAAGAGATTCTCACAGCAGCTACTGCTGCCTCTAAAACAAGCTGTCCAGGCTAATTAGGCAACATGGAGCCAGGGAACGAGTTTGGGGCTGAAACGATCCGGAACCCATCTGTGGAACCCCTGCAAAACTGCAGGCCCAATACAGAAACAAAATAATTCTGCACAGAACCGCCAAACCAGAACGGGAAATAAAATCTCTTGTTCTCTCCCTCTTCTTCTCCAGCTAAAAGCACGTTAGCAACAGCAGAACAGTCTGTAATGCCATTCTCCAACACCTTTACCAGGACAAGACTAACGGGTCTGCATTGAGAAAAGCAGCATTTACTCACAACAGTCTCAGTATTGTTGGTCAGTTGGGAACCAAACATATAAGATCTACTGTATCTTTTCACTGCACGTGTCACATTTTGTAGCTGTTACACTCATTTCTAAGAGACAGTTGAGCCGTATTGATCAGTCCGCAGCAGTCTGAGTTCCAGTTTTCTGTTCTGAGTATCTGGCCTTCAGTTATCAGCCAAGGAAAAGCAGTTGATGAATTTGACAAAGCTTCCCTCTCCCTCCCCCACCCCACCCCCCACCCCCCCGATGCAAAAAGCAAGCGGCTTTTTAAACAGTGATGTGTCACACCAGGGAAGGTCTTTTCAATGCCAAAGTAAACCACCGTCAACAACATTACCAAGTTTTTATACCCAGCTAACGGGACAAAGCACAATGTGTACCGGCTCAATGGAGTGGCAAATGGCCGCATTTGCCTAGTCCACACAACAGGTCTGTTTGTGCCGCTCCTGCCATTATTACAGTCATTGTGCTGCTCTTTAAAAACAGAAAATTATGGTTTTTCTTCCGCCAGGCAATTACAGCCTTTCTTTTGGGTCCCGGCTTGGTTATTATTGATTGGAGCCCTTTCTCATTGCAGAGGATCAAGGAATCCTTTCAGGAGCCACAACAAAGATATAAATCATTATTTGAGTTATTAATATCCGCAGAGCTATTAGCACCGTGATTTATGGACTGTTAGAAAGAGAATGATTAGTGGGGGCTAATCTTCTCAGATGGTGTTTATTAACACATTATATTTCAGGGGAATATCAATGGTCGTGGGTCTGTGATTATTGACGGGACCCCCCACCCCCCCGATTAGGGCTTCTGAGCGCCACTGTCTTCCTCCATTTCGCCTGCTCCCCCTTTTTACCTCAGTGCGGAGAGAGGAGAGAGTTTTTCACAGCTTGTTTAGCATAAATATAATCCTGCCACTGATTCTGTCAGAGCAGCAACCTCCGATTATTCTATTACTATTGATGATGTGGCAGATACAAAGAAGGAAGTTTTTTTTTCTTCAGTGAAGAGTATAGCCTGTGTGACAAAGGAAGACCAGGCTTTGGCCAGGGAAGGAAGACCAGGCTTTAACCAGGGAAGGAAGACCAGGCTTTTGCCAGGAAAGGAAGACCAGGCTTTAATCAGGAAAGGAAGACCAGGCTTTAACCAGGAAAGGAAGACCAGGCTTTAACCAGGAAAGGAAGACCAGGCTTTAACCAGGAAAGGAAGACCAGGCTTTGGCCAGGGAAGGAAGACCAGGCTTTAACCAGGAAAGGAAGACCAGGCCAGGAAAGGAAGACCAGGCTTTGGCCAGGAAAGGAAGACCAGGCTTTAACCAGGAAAGGAAGACCAGGCTTTGGCCAGGAAAGGAAGACCAGGCTTTAACCAGGAAAGGAAGACCAGGCTTTGGCCAGGAAAGGAAGACCAGGCTTTAACCAAGAAAGGAAGACCAGGCTTTAACCAGGAAAGGAAGACCAGGCTTTGGCCAGGAAAGGAAGACCAGGCTTTAACCAGGAAAGGAAGACCAGGCTTTAACCAGGAAAGGAAGACCAGGCTTTGGCCAGGAAAGGAAGACCAGGCTTTAACCAGGAAAGGAAGACCAGGCTTTGGCCAGGAAAGGAAGACCAGGCTTTAACCAGGAAAGGAAGACCAGGCTTTGGCCAGGAAAGGAAGACCAGGCTTTAATCAGGAAAGGAAGACCAGGCTTTGGCCAGGAAAGGAAGACCAGGCTTTAACCAGGAAAGGAAGACCAGGCTTTGGCCAGGAAAGGAAGACCAGGCTTTGGCCAGAAGTCGAGTGGTTCTGATCCCAGCTGTGAAACGTGCCCTTGAATTGAGCCCCAGCAGCTGAGGGCCCAGAAGCCATTACAGGGGCCCCATCTCTCGGTCCCCTAATAGGCCCTTATACCCTGTTATGGGGTGGGCAGGGGGGCAGGCAGGGGAAACGAAGGATGGGACAGGGGCAGGACCAAAGACAGGGGGATAGACAGAACTCTCCCTCCAGGCTCCCCCACCCTGATACAGTGGCCCCCCCCTCCCCCCCAACCCCCGATACGCTCAGACGATCCACAAACATCAACCGTCTGCCAGCCGCCGTTTAATCCAGAGCAGGTGACCCTGGCTGGCCGGCACCCCCCACACAGCCCCCCCCATCCACACAGCCCCCCCACCCACCACACAGCCCCCCCACATCCACACAGCCCCCCCCCCCATCCACACAGACCCCCCCCATCCACACAGCCCCCCCACCCATCCACACAGCCCCCCCCATCCCACACAGCCCCCCCACATCCACACAGCCCCCCACTCCCCTCCACACACAGCCCCCACTCCCCCCCACACACAGCCCCCCCCCCCCATCCACACAGCCCCCCACCCATCCACACAGACCCCCCCCCATCCACACAGCCCCCCCCCCTCCACCCAGCCCCCCCCCCCACACAGCCCCCCCCCCCATCCACACAGCCCCCCACCCATCCACACAGCCCCCCCACCCCCATCCACACAGCCCCCCACCCATCCACACAGCCCCCCACCCATCCACACAGCCCCCCCCCACCCACACAGCCCCCCCCCCATCCACACAGCCCCCCCCCCATCCACACAGCCCCCCCCCATCCCTCCCACCCCCCCCCCCATCCACACAGCCCCCACTCCCCTCCACACACACCCCCCCCCCTCCCCCACACACAGGACACCCACTGCTGAATTCCTGTACCTCACTAATCTTCTTTCAGAACCCAGGCACAGACATGATTATTTATACATCTACAGACATTCACATTCTCTGTGACATACTCACACACACACTGTCTACCACACACACACCACACGCACACACACACAGATACGCACGCACACGCACACGCACACATATGCACACACACACACACACAGAAGTATTCTTTCACATCCATTTTAATAAAAAAAACTAGCCATTACACACAACGGTTTCCTCTTCTCACTACATACATTTCTCCTCATTAAATATTCATGAGGTCATCATGACTAACCTTCCCCTGCCCCTCCCCATATTATGACATTTCCGCAGAGAAACGAGTGTAATTAGGGCAAAAAAATAAATCGAGCTTTGACATTTTTGAACCCTCCCTCACCTTACACACAGTTCTCTCAAACGAAGAGCAACGTCATGGCATCGCACCATCACCTCGCGCGTATCACAGCGACCTCTGACCTCTGATTCAGGAACAACCGTTCGGCCATGGGCTGCTCGGAAAAAGACATGTTTCTGACAGGTGTTCTGAATGTGTGGAGCGTGACAGGATTATTTATTATGTTACTAGAATTTATTATTATTATTATTATTATTATTATTAGTAGTAGTAGTAGTAGTAGTAGTAGTATTATATTACTCACACATTACTCAGTGGTGTAGAATACACAAAGTTATGATTTCTCTTTATTATTATGTACGCCATATGAACTGCAGACCTGGGCAAACAGAATGGCTGTTCTGTGTGCTCCTCTAAGGACCTGAGAATTGGGCGGATTCGTAACATGGAGCTTCAACAGGCACAGAGAAGGCTGAAGAACATGTCTGACAGGGTGCGGGGTCTATTTATAAATCCGTTCTACGTCACAGTCACTTACAGTAACGTGGGCTTGGACTCAGTGAGGGTTTGGTACAGAACGTTTAACCAAACACTCGCCCTGGGTCTCATTTTAAAATTAGTCTGTTAAAGGATGTCCTTTTCCTGGGAATTAATCCAGGCATGCTTGTTAAATGGCAATTGTAAAATTAACTTTATTTATTGTTTAAAACACAAACTAACAAGAGAACTTTAAAGATCATGCCAATAACGTTTTTCTCGCATTTCATTAGGAAGTATTCATTAAGCTAGAAGATAGCGGTGTGCACTTACTTATGAGCACTGGCTGTCTGACAGGATGTGACATGGTCAGTCCTTCCTGTCTCTCTTCTGATTGGCCACCCACTAATGATTGGTTAACGATTTTGCTGTCAGAAGAAAAAAACAGAAACATTTTTAAAATTACTGACAGAACAACAAAGATAATGACGTTCTTAATAGCATAGTATTTATTATCTTTATCCTTTATGAATATAATTAAAAACATAAAATGGACAGATAGTTGAATCTGTTGAGAAAAAGAAGCAAATATCTCATAAATCATACAAGGAAATGCAGTTTTCAGCAAACGCGGATTCTCCAGCAGATGAGTACTTTTCACCCTGCTGAGAGTCCATGTCGGGGATGCTAAAATAAGAGCCCCAGCACAGTGTCATTAACCCCCCCACCCCTGGTCAGGACTTAATTAAACACGGAAGCGCAGAAGTGCAGGCGGAGCAGAAATGTGCTGTCATCACACAGTCAGGCTCGGGTCAGAGGACAGGAAGGGAAAACGCTCGCAATAAAACGGAGAGTAATTGGGCAGGTTTTCAGCAAAGAGCCAAGTCATTCACAGCTCATATTCCAACCCAGGAGCACCTAAACTCACACGCCGCACAGCCAATGCATTACATTACGCACTCTGTCTTTTCCAAGAAACACTTCCAGAAGAATGTGCATTTAAATGTCAAAGGCCTGCACCCTGGGCTCTTCTGTGGAAAATGACCGCCGTTTTACCTTAAATTAAATTTTACCTTAAATTTGGCACATTTACAGCTGGAACTTGGCATTTATGGAAACTTATGTGAAATTTATTTATGTTATATGTGGAAAGATATTTTATAATTAACCCTACGAGTGTTTACATCAATGACATCTGCGTGTGTGTGTGTGTGTGTGTGTGCGTGGATGGGTGGGGGTCTTTAAGTCTTTAAGTCTTGGAAATTGAAATTGTGATAAAAAAATACTTTAATAACCACAACAAAATAGCTAAAGATTTCCCGACATTGGACAGTGGAGGCTAATGAAGTCACAGAAAAGTAGCGCCATCTTTGAAGAGCTGAGAGAGAAGCAAAGCAAGCACCAATAGGGCCAAACAAAACGGCCTCCAAGGCCACGACTTTGCACTTGATGGTGAAGGTGTATAGCCAGCTGTCTGTGAGTGTGTCAGACTCACTATGAGTGTGTACAGCCAGCTGTCTGTGAGTGTGTCAGACTCACTATGAGTGTGTATAGCCAGCTGTCTGTGAGTGTGTCAGACTCACTATGAGTGTGTACAGCCAGCTATCTGTGAGTGTGTCAGACCCACTGTGAGTGTGTACAGCCAGCTGTCTGTGAGTGTGTCAGACTCACTGTGAGTGTGTCAGTCCCACTGTGAGTGTGTACAGCCAGCTATCTGTGAGTGTGTCAGACCCACTGTGAGTGTGTACAGCCAGCTGTCTGTGAGTGTGTCAGACCCACTGTGAGTGTGTCAGTCCCACAGTGAGTGTGTACAGCCAGCTGTCTGTGAGTGTGTCAGACCCACTGTGAGTGTGTACAGCCAGCTGTCTGTGAGTGTGTCAGACTCACTGTGAGTGTGTCAGTCCCACTGTGAGTGTGTACAGCCAGCTGTCTGTGAGTGTGTCAGACCCACTGTGAGTGTGTACAGCCAGCTATCTGTGAGTGTGTACAGCCAGCTATCTGTGAGTGTGTCAGACCCACTGTGAGTGTGTACAGCCAGCTATCTGTGAGTGTGTCAGACCCACTGTGAGTGTGTACAGCCAGCTGTCTGTGAGTGTGTCAGACTCACTGTGAGTGTGTCAGTCCCACTGTGAGTGTGTACAGCCAGCTGTCTGTGAGTGTGTCAGTGTGAGTGTGTACAGCCAGCTATCTGTGAGTGTGTCAGTCCCACTGTGAGTGTGTACAGCCAGCTATCTGTGAGTGTGTCAGACCCACTGTGAGTGTGTACAGCCAGCTGTCTGTGAGTGTGTCAGACTCACTGTGAGTGTGTCAGTCCCACTGTGAGTGTGTACAGCCAGCTGTCTGTGAGTGTGTCAGACCCACTGTGAGTGTGTACAGCCAGCTGTCTGTGAGTGTGTCAGACTCACTGTGAGTGTGTACAGCCAGCTGTCTGTGAGTGTGTGAGAGTCACAGTGAGTGTGTACAGCCAGCTGTCTGTGAGTGTGTCAGACTCACTGTGAGTGTGTACAGCCAGCTGTCTGTGAGTGTGTCAGACCCAGCCTGTGAGTGTGTGAGAGTCACAGAGAGAGTGTGAGAGTCACAGTGAGTGTGTGGGAGTCACAGAGAGAGTGTGAGAGTCACAGTGAGTGTGTGGTAGTCACAGTGAGTGTGTGAGAGTCACAGAGAGAGTGTGGGAGAGTCACGGAGGGCATAGAGGACCCAGCCTGTGAGTGTTTGAGAGTCACGGTGAGTGTGTGAGAGTCACAGTGAGTGTGTGAGAGTCACAGTGAGTGTGTACAGCCAGCTGTCTGTGAGTGTGTGAGAGTCACAGTGAGTGTGTACAGCCAGCTGTCTGTGAGTGTGTGAGAGTCACAGTGAGTGTGTGAGAGTCACGGAGGGCACAGAGGACCCAGCCTGTGAGTGTGTGAGAGTCACAGAGAGAGTGTGAGAGTCACAGAGAGAGTGTGAGAGTCACAGAGAGAGTGTGAGAGTCACAGAGAGAGTGTGAGAGTCACAGAGAGAGTGTGAGAGTCACAGTGAGTGTGGGAGAGTCACGGAGGGCACAGAAGACCCAGCTGGCCTGCAGCCACAAACAAACAGACGCGCTGTCAGATAGCCTGCCGGAGGGCGAGGGGGACTGGAGGTTCAGTAATTGAAAGTTGGCACGCTTGAAGAAGCGTGTCACAAAATCAAGCAGCTATGACGTGTTCTCAGACTGATGCTCAGGGAGGGGTGAGGAGTAACGGGGGGGGGGGGGGCTAGCCACCTCCAGTCCTCTTGCCACCACAGTCAGACAGCTTCAACCCCCCCAGCACAGGGAGGGTGGGGGGGCATTTTCAGCAGCAGGAGAGCTGGGGACCAGAGTGTTAAATCCTTAAATCTTATTCCCATTTTTAGCAAAAAACACACACACACACACACACACACACACACACACAGGATCAACAAAGGCCAGCCCAAATCCTCAGAGTCAGTGACACAGAAAATTCCCATCCTGGGAACAACAAACAGCGGCGGTAAACACAGCCGCCAAATTTGTGCAGATAACGGGCCGGCCCCCCGCTCCGGCTCAACTCTCTCCACGCCTGAGCGGGGCGCAGCAGCGCTGACATTCACAGCCTGCCCCCCCCCCCAACCCCAAACCCACCCCCTCCCCCTCTAAACCTCACCCCCAACCCTCACCCCCAACCTCACACCCCCCAAACCTCACCCCCCCCAAACCTCCCCCCAAACCTCACCCCCCCCCAACCTCACCCCCCCCCCTCTAAACCTCACCCCCAACCCTCACCCCCTCCCCCCTAAACCTCCCCCCAACCCTCACCCCCCCCCCCTAAACCTCCCCCCCAACCCTCACCCCCCCCCCTCTAAACCTCACCCCCCCCCTAACACCCCCCCCCCTAACCTCACCCCCCCAAACCTCACCCCCAACCCAAAACCCTCAACCTCCCCCCTAAACCTCACCCCCAAACCCTCACCCCCACCCCAAACCTCACCCCCAAACTTCACCACCAATCCCCCCCCAAACCTCACCCCCCCCCCAAACCTCACCCCCAACCCTCAAACCTCACCCCCAAACCTCACCCCCCCCCCAAACCTCACCCCCAACCCTCAAACCTCACCCCCAAACTCACCACCACCCCCCCCAAACCTCACCCCCAACCCTCAAACCTCACCCCCAAACCTCAAACCTCAACCCCAAACTTCACCACCCCCCAACCCTCAAACCTCACCCCCAAACTTCACCACCACCCCCCCCTCAAACCTCACCCCCAACCTCAAACCTCACCCCCAAACTTCACCACCCCCCCCCAAACCAAACTTCACCCCCCCCTCTAAACCTCACCCCCAACCCTCAAATCTCACCCCAAACTTCACCCCCCCTCTAAACCTCACCCCCAACCCCCCCTCTAAACCTCACCCCCACCCCCTCAAACCTCACCCCCAAACTTCACCCCCACTACACCCAAAGCTCACCGTCCCCAACCTCACACCCCCAACCCACAAATTCCATCATCCCCAAACCTCACCCCAACCCTCAAACATCACCCCCAAACTTCAGCACCCCCAAACCTCACCCCCCATCCCCAAACCTCACTCCCACACCCTCAAACCACACCACCCCGCCCTCAAACTTCACCCTCCCCCCCCAAACCTCAGCCCCAAACCACACCAACCCACCCTCAAACCTCACCCCCAAAATTCAGCACCCCCAAACCTCACCCCACAACCCTGAAACCTCACCCCCCTCCCTCAAACCTCACCGCCCCAAAAACCTTACCCTCGCACCCCAAAACCTCACCCTCCACCCCCAAACCTCACCCCCCGCGCCCTGCTTTGTAAGCAGGAATGTGCAGCCCCATGTAAACACCGCACACGTATGTTCCCTGAGCACACGCATGTTCCCTGAGCACACATGGGTCCCACACACACCGAGCCGGGCACCGGCAAGGGGGAAGTGCAAGTGGAACAGAGCGCTCCCAGACCAGACCAGACCAGACCAGACCAGACCAGCGCCCAGACCAGACCAGACCAGACCATCCCCCAGACCATACCAGACCAGACCAGCGCACGCCCCCAGACCAGACCAGACCAGCGCCCAAACCAGACCAGACCAGACCAGACCAGCGCCCAGACCAGACCAGACCATACCAGACCAGACCAGACCAGCGCCCAGACCAGACCAGACCAGCCCCCAGACCAGACCAGACCAGACCACACCAGCCCCCAGACCAGACCATACCAGTCCAGACCAGACCAGCGCCCAGACCAGACCAGACCAGCCCCCAGACCAGACCAGACCACACCACACCAGCGCCCAGACCAGACCAGACCAGCCCCCAGACCAGACCAGTCCAGACCAGACCAGACCAGACCAGACCAGCGCCCAGACCAGACCAGACCAGACCAGCGCCCAGACCAGACCAGACCAGACCAGACCAGACCAGCGCCCAGACCAGACCAGACCAGACCAGACCAGACCAGTCCAGACCAGCCCCCAGACCAGACCAGACCAGACCAGACCAGCGCGTGCTTACGGACGCGTTTAGGCGTCCAGATGTTCAGAAAGGCGGGCCGCTGAAGACCAGATACTGAACCTCATTCGGCCCAAACTCCGTCTGCTCCCCGGCGGGGCGTTTGATGTAATCCAGGAAGTCAGCTCTGTAACTGGAGCGGGGGGGGGGGGGGGGGGGGGGAGGAAGTCTCGTCCGGCGGCGAGAGAGCGAGAGTTTCCACATCTGTCATCCGCATTGTGCTTGTCTCTATAAACAGCCACGACTTGTTATGGCTGCATGAGGTTTGGGAACATTTTACCACCGATTGTATTCAGGCATTAAATCATCCGTATTAAAGTTACTGGTGTGAAAAAACAAATTACTG
The DNA here is from genome assembly GCA_025169545.1 of Anguilla japonica. Lineage (NCBI taxonomy): Eukaryota > Metazoa > Chordata > Actinopteri > Anguilliformes > Anguillidae > Anguilla > Anguilla japonica. The sequence continues at coordinate 39,922,272 of CM045895.1, forward strand.
CACAGTATCCTTGAGCTGCGCAGTTGGCAGGCCTCGTGTGTTTATGCACACACAGCCACGCTGCATTTCCATCCCTGTTTAAAGGATACTGGTGTAATTTCTGTTCTTTTTTTACTGGAATGCCATTGAACATGTGCTGCTTTTCTTCCGAGGCCTTTGACAGATTACTGCCTTTGTAAACACAGCCACCCAAGCAAAACTGGTACCGCTATTATGATTCCCTTCACCGTAACCTGGCAACAAGCTGTGACATTCTGCTTTGAGTGTGAAGTCCAAAACAAACAGAGCTGAAGGTTACTAACAAAGTTCCTTTTCAGTGTTCGCTGAGGTCCCATCAGACCGAAACATGGCCTGGTACCTCCCCCAGCCCAAACGCACTGCAAACACACTGTATTTACCCCCCCCCCCCCCCCCCCCAGGCACAAACACACTGCAAACACACTGTATTTACCCCCCCCCCCCCCCAGGCCCAAACGCACTGCAAACACACTGTATTTACCCCCCCCCCCCCTCCCCCAGGCCCAAACGCACTGCAAACACACTGTATTTACCCCCCCCCCCCCCCCCCCCCCCTAGGCCCAAACGCACTGCAAACACACTGTATTTACCCCCCCCCCAGGCCCAAACGCACTGCAAACACACTGTATTTACCCCCCCCCCCCCAGGCCCAAACGCACTGCAAACACACTGTATTTACCCCCCCCCCCTCCCCAGGCCCAAACGCACTGCAAACACACTGTATTTACCCCCCCCTCCCCCAGGCCCAAAAACGCACTGCAAACACACTGTATTTACCCCCCCCCCCCCCCAGGCCCAAACGCACTGCAAACACACTGTATTTACCCCCCCCCCCCCCCAGGCCCAAACGCACTGCAAACACACTGTATTTACCCCCCCCTCCCCCCCCAGGCCCAAACGCACTGCAAACACACTGTATTTACCCCCCCCCAGGCCCAAACGCACTGCAAACACACTGTATTTACCCCCCCCCCCCCCCCAGGCCCAAACGCACTGCAAACACACTGTATTTACCCCCCCCCCCCCCCCCCCCAGGCCCAAACGCACTGCAAACACACTGTATTTACCCCCCCCCCCCCCCCCCAGGCCCAAATGCACTGCAAACACACTGTATTTAGCCCCCCCTCCCCCATTTTTATGTCCCATTAGTGGCAGATCTGACTCCCATCACCATCATAGTAACAATGATAGAGCTGACATTCCCCAAATGGCCAAACTGTTTTTACCTGAGGTGCAACTGTGGGGTTCGAAAAGTGCATGGCCTGAACCACCACAGAAGTAGCCCCTCTGCTGATCTAGTAAACTCTTTTGTTGTGGCACTGCACTTGATACAGTGCGCCCCTGGTGGAAAGAGGGGTAACTGCATTTTCACTCTGGATCAGATCAGACAAACGAGCAGAAAGTCTGTGTGTTAATTTTACGTTAAACTTCTCCTGGCCAGGCAATCTGCTGTAAAAGATACGCACCATGCCTGTGGAGGCTTTTCAAATCAGCCTTTTATTTTGCTATTTGTGCTGCATTTACAAACCGTCTCTCTTTTAGTTTCTCATTTAATTCTAAAGTTCTATAACATGATCACAGCCGCACTGCAGTCCCACAGTCTACAACACGGAAGCTTTTCATGTAAAACTGACAGCAGACAAACCCGTTTAACGCCACATTCACAAATCTGTGCAACACTGCGTGCATGCAGACGCACACATTATGAAATGCCGTTTGGGTAGCCTGAGAAGCACGTTAGCATGGAGCCTTTCGAATGGCAGTGTGTAACGGCTGCAGGACAGCAGCTGCAGTCTGTGAATGGCACTGTGTAGGACAGCAGCTGCAGTCTGTGAATGGCACTGTGTAGGTCAGCAGCTGCAGTCTGTGAATGGCAGTGTAGGACAGCAGCTGCAGTCTGTGAATGGCACTGTGTAATGGCTGCAGGACAGCAGCTGCAGTCTGTGAATGGCACTGTGTAGGTCAGCAGCTGCAGTCTGTGAATGGCACTGTGCAGGACAGCAGCTGCAGTCTGTGAATGGCACTGTGTAGGACAGCAGCTGCAGTCTCTGTGTAACGGCTGCAGGACAGCAGCTGCAGTCTCTGTGTAACGGCTGCAGGACAGCAGCTGCAGCCTGTGAATGGCACTGTGCAGGACAGCAGCTGCAGTCTGTGAATGGCACTGTGTAGGACAGCAGCTGCAGTCTCTGTGTAACGGCTGCAGGACAGCAGCTGCAGTCTCTGTGTAACGGCTGCAGGACAGCAGCTGCAGTCTCTGTGTAACGGCTGCAGGACAGCAGCTGCAGAGCTCTGTCTATTACAGGGACTAATAACAGGAGCCTGCAAAACTAAAGCTGATGAACTTGTTTCGGGAAGATTTCCAGATGCCTTCAGCGCAGCGCAGTCAGCACAGCCTCCTCGGGCCACTGCAGGGATGTCAGTTTGCAGTCTGTCACGTGCACTTCAACCAGCTTTATTTTCTTACGCCATTCCATTACATATTAAAATATCCCATTTAATTCAATTAAAACTTTTAAACATCCCTAATTGAAAACAACTGCCTGGAAAAATGAAAGTACACAAACAGAACCAGTTGGACAGATTACATCTAATATTAGACATCTGGACCTGGTTATGTCACAATAATAATAAGAATACAGAAGAAAAAGAGGCCCGCAATTTAAGAGTTTGGAATTATTTGGGTTAAATTTCTATTCCCATAGTAATTTAAGAAAATAAACAGTCAGCATTTCTGGGTGCACACCTTGACTGCTCTGTGATTCTAAGCTAATACAGCAGAACTCCTGTAGCGATTTGTCAGCTTGATTTTGGATTGGGAACACATGGCCGGGGGGGAAGGGGGGGGGGGGGGAGGCACCTAAAACTCCCAAAACCAAGCAGACAAACCACATTTTCACCGTGAGACCATCCCACACACAAGCCCGTGTCAAATGCTCTGAAAACATGTGTGAGCAAGAGGCAGAATTTAATTACCTTTGCATGAGAAGCATTTTTTTTCTTTTCTTGGGGGTAAATTTCAGCGCTACACCTGTACAGTCAGAGAGCAGTATTTCAAAACAGATCCGCCCCACTGAAACAGCAGAGGACAGCTTTCATTAAAACTGTGAGGTGCAGCACACTCACGGGGCTCTGCGATTGGTCACAGCGTTGGTCTGGGTGGGCGTGGCCAACCCTTGCTTCATCACGCACTATTGGCTCATGGTCAACTGGACAAGACAAAGAATATTGTATGAATATTGTACGTCACATGGAGTAAACATAGATATCGTTAGAAAGCGTAGAAAGCGCTGGATATCTATATTAAATTTAAAGCGTCTTGATAGCCCATACGGTAGCAGAGATATCTTCCGATGAACACAGAATTCACAAATGTGTCGGTGGAGACACGTTAGGTTTCTTTAAATGTTTATGGGGCAGGACATTTAAACGGATAAATGTATATCGAAGCCGAGCTGTCTCATCGGAGGGTGTGTGGCTTTCCCCTAAGGGGAAAAGTTTTGCAACTTAGTTTTGCAACTGATGGTTTCATAATATTTATGAGATGAGGTCACTGTGCTTTTTCATCTTATGCACACATTTAAGCAGTGAGTGTGCAGTCCTCCCCCCCACTCCTCAGAAGTGTGGAGTCACAGTTTTCACTGGAGGTCTGATGTCCAGGCCCAGAACCCCAGGCTCACTGAGGGTTTCCCGGTGGAACCTCCACCTGTCAGTGGCCATGTGACCGGCTGTGATCGGGTTTTCTGTAAAGGGGGAAATGGGAGATACTCCTATTCCCACAGTTCTCCCGGTGATTTATTTACTTAAAAGGAAAAACTCATGTCACATCAGTGTAAAAATTTAATTATTCATTCCAGCGAATTTTCCATCCATAATGTCTTTGTACAGTAAAGAAGCCACAGGGCAGAGATGTGGATGAACCTTTATATAAATGAGAATTATGATGTTATGTTGCTTTCTTTGTATTTGTGTAACTGTGACATTTTATAAATGGATACAAATAATAATAATAGCATACATGCACACACACACACACACACACACACACACACACACACACACACACCAACACTAATCACAGCAGTACTCTGGATAGAGACAGCAGGGACTGAATTTGGCTTAATGCACAAACACATGCACCCCAGCTGATTGTTTGATTAACACGAGAATCATAAACACTTGCTCTTATTTCACACAGAAAAAAAAGCAATTAATTTCTCAGAGTCAGGAGGCGCACACGCCCTCTGATTGCTGCACTGAACAGTGGACAGCGGCTGTAAAGTGAGCAGCACATGACTTTAAATGTCAAACTCAAGGTAGTCACGGCCCGTCGACCCATGACTGAGAGCCCCGATCGTCCAGCACGGATCATTAAGAGAACGCATAAGCGATTATGAATTGAAGTCATCAGCAGGAGTCTCTCCTGCTTTCAGACAGCAAAAGAAAAGGAAGGATTCATCAGCGTGCCGTAATCCCATTGGTCCTGCAGTCACACTGTAATATGGGTCCCTATGTCATGTGATCATCACCAAGCGGGGACACAGCATAGGCACAGGACTGTTGGACACACACACATATATATATATATATATATTTTAAATCATCTAGATGGCATGGCGTCTGGTGCAGTCCCTAAGAGAGGTGGTTATCCAATCACAGATTCATCCCCATGCAGGTAAGGGTTCAGTTGCCACAATGCCATTAAGTACATAAATAAATAAGCAGATAAATAGATAGATAAATAGAGACGGACGGATGGAAGGACGGATGGATAGATAGATGGATAGATGGATAGCACGCAGCTGTAAAAGCTGAGATGACAGACGAGGTGAGGCATCCAATCTTTCACCTGAGGCCCAGAGCCTTTCATCTCCCAGCGTGTCGCCATGGTTTCCCGCTCGCGTTGCGCCGGTAACCGACAGAAACAGAGGAAGAGGCGCTCCGCCCGGCCGGCACGCGTGTCAATCATCGCTTGATCTGCGTTAATCTGCAGGTAGAGCCGCAGGTGAGACCGGAGTGTCAGAGCCGACAGTGGGAGAGTCCGCCCCCCCCCCCAGCGCGCCGACAGTGGGAGAGTCCGCACCCCCCCCCCCCCCCCCCCAGCGCCGACAGTGGGAGAGTCCGCACCGCCCCCCCCCCCCCCCCCAGCGCCGACAGTGGGAGAGTCCGCACCGCCCCCCCCCCCCCCCCAGCGCCGACAGTGGG
>CM045895.1:39932491-39934991 GCA_025169545.1 Anguilla japonica
CGCACAGCTGCATGAGCACAGTGTGTGGGCCGCACAGCTGCATGAGCACAGTGTGTGGGCCGCACAGCTGCATGAGCACAGTGTGTGGGCCGCACAGCTGTATGAGCACAGTGTGTGGGCCGCACAGCTGTATGAGCACAGTGTGTGGGCCGCACAGCTGTATGAGCACAGTGTGTGGGCCGCACAGCTGCATGAGCACAGTGTGTGGGCGACGCTGCAGGCCGCACAGCTGCATGAGCACAGTGTGTGGGCGACACTGCAGGCTGCACAGCTGTATGAGCACAGTGTGTGGGCGACGCTGCAGGCCGCACAGCTGTATGAGCACAGTGTGTGGGCGACGCTGCAGGCCGCACAGCTGTATGAGCACAGTGTGTGGGCGACGCTGCAGGCCGCACAGCTGTATGAGCACAGTGTGTGGTGGGCGACGCTGCAGGCCGCACAGCTGTATGAGCACAGTGTGTGGGCGACGCTGCAGGCCGCACAGCTGTATGAGCACAGTGTGTGGGCGACACTGCAGGCCGCACAGCTGTATGAGCACAGTGTGTGGGCGACACTGCAGGCCGCACAGCTGTATGAGCACAGTGTGTGGGCGACACTGCAGGCCGCACAGCTGTATGAGCACAGTGTGTGGGCCGCACAGCTGTATGAGCACAGTGTGTGGGCGGCACTGCAGGCCGCACAGCTGTATGAGCACAGTGTGTGGGCTGCACAGCTGTATGAGCACAGTGTGTGGGCTGCACAGCTGTATGAGCACAGTGTGTGGGCGACGCTGCAGGCCGCACAGCTGTATGAGCACAGTGTGTGGGCGACGCTGCAGGCCGCACAGCTGTATGAGCACAGTGTGTGGGCGACGCTGCAGGCCGCACAGCTGTATGAGCACAGTGTGTGGGCTGCACAGCTGTATGAGCACAGTGTGTGGGCGACGCTGCAGGCCGCACAGCTGTATGAGCACAGTGTGTGGGCGACGCTGCAGGCCGCACAGCTGTATGAGCACAGTGTGTGGGCGACGCTGCAGGCCGCACAGCTGTATGAGCACAGTGTGTGGGCGACGCTGCAGGCCGCACAGCTGTATGAGCACAGTGTGTGGGCGACACTGCAGGCCGCACAGCTGTATGAGCACAGTGTGTGGGCGACACTGCAGGCCGCACAGCTGTATGAGCACAGTGTGTGGGCGACACTGCAGGCCGCACAGCTGTATGAGCACAGTGTGTGGGCGACACTGCAGGCCGCACAGCTGTATGAGCACAGTGTGTGGGCCGCACAGCTGTATGAGCACAGTGTGTGGGCGGCACTGCAGGCCGCACAGCTGTATGAGCACAGTGTGTGGGCTGCACAGCTGTATGAGCACAGTGTGTGGGCTGCACAGCTGTATGAGCACAGTGTGTGGGCGACGCTGCAGGCCGCACAGCTGTATGAGCACAGTGTGTGGGCGACACTGCAGGCCGCACAGCTGTATGAGCACAGTGTGTGGGCGACACTGCAGGCCGCACAGCTGTATGAACACAGTGTGTGGGCGACGCTGCAGGCCGCACAGCTGTATGAGCACAGTGTGTGGGCGACACTGCAGGCCGCACAGCTGTATGAGCACAGTGTGTGGGCGACACTGCAGGCCGCACAGCTGTATGAGCACAGTGTGTGGGCGACACTGCAGGCCGCACAGCTGTATGAGCACAGTGTGTGGGCGACACTGCAGGGCCCATTTACAGCACAGCAAGTTCCCCACATCCAGCTCTTTAACGGTCCCTTTACCCCTACAGGCCACATTAACCGCCATTTAAAGCTCCACCACACAGACCACAGACAGCGCCACAGGGCCCGGCCCACAGACAGCGCAACAGATCCCGGCCCACAGACAGCGCAACAGGGCTGCATTAAGCTCTTATACCTGAACACGCAGGACCTGAACACGCACCTGGGCCTCCTGCCTCACAGGATCCTGTACCAAGAATAAAATTAAACCGAAGCATTTTTATAAAATGCTGCAGGCTTTAGCTGGCCTGATCCCAGCGTAGCTGCGGGCTCTTATAAATCTGACTCAGCTCTTCCCCACAACATCAGCCAGAGCGAAGAGCGAAGAGCCAAGCTGCTCATCACGAGACTGTTCCTCACCCATTATACTACACGGCCACCTACATTTCACTCAGCTGTGCACTTGTGTGTGTGTGCATGCACGTGTGTGAGAGTGTGTGTGTGTGTGTGCATGCACATGTGTGTGAGAGTGTGTGTGTGTGTGTGTGCATGCACATGTGTGTGAGAGAGTGTGTGTGTGTGTGTGCATGCACATGTGTGTGAGAGAGTGTGTGTGTGTGTGTCTGAGACAGTGAGCGTGTGTGTGTGTGTGTGTGTGTGTGTGAGAGAGTGTGTGAGTGTGTGTGTTTGGGTGTATTTGGGTGTGTGTGCATGCATGCTTAGCCTGTGTGTGTGCAGACGTGTTTAGACTCTGTTTGCCAATACACGTTTAGATTGTGTGCTTTCCAAAAGAGTTTCTGTAAATAAATTA
>CM045895.1:39939991-39997491 GCA_025169545.1 Anguilla japonica
ATGAGTGTGAGTGGTGTGAGTGGTGGTGTGTGTGTGGTGTGTGTGTGTGTGAGTGTGTGAGTGTGAGTGTGTGTGAGTGTGAGTGTGTGTGTGAGTGTGAGTGTGTGGTGTGTGTGTGTGAGTGTGTGGAGTGTGTGAGTGTGTGTGTGAGTGTGTGTGTGTGTGTGTGTGTACTCGTCTGATGAGAGCAACAAGTGGGTCACCCGATGCGCGATGTCTCAGACGTCTCTGTGGAGCCTTACAGCACTCAGGAGGAGGCAGATTTAACTCGCGGAAGCAGCGATCTCAGCGACTCCTCCCCCTTCCTCCTCCTCCTCCTCCTCCTCCTCCTCCCCCCCCCCCCCCCCCCGTCCCTCGTCTTCACACTCTGACTTAGAAGTGACAGCGCCGCACCTTACAAAGGGGTTTATAATATCACCCAGGGACCACATCTCAGAGCCTATTATTTCACATTATTCCTGGTAATGAAACTTAAAACAAGATAGGGGGGTTTTAAACAGCCATGGAGCACCCCAGCCTGGATGAACCCCCAAACACGCACCGCCCAAACACGCACCCCCAACAAAGGAGACACTGACACACACACAAGGGAAATAAAAACACAAAAACAACCGTTCTGCCACTGCCACCACCGCTAAATCTCTGGCTATGTGCAGGGTGGGGGTCAGAGGAACGCAAAAAAAAAGGGGGGGTGGGGGGTGGGGGGGAGGGGGGGACAGGATAAATTGGAGTTTGCAGCACAAAAGCCAGCTAATCCTTGCATTTGGATATTTGAAACAGAAGCTCCGCAGAGAAACCATCAAAGGCAGCTCTAAATTAGACTGCCGATTTCCACCAGTGTGAAAAGACAAGGAGGGTGCAGTCTCCGAGGGGCTCAGATTAGAAACACACACTCATTATTCTCTCTCAGTGGGTGTCTAACACCCCCAAATCCCGCGTGCAGGCCCCGCCGCCGCTCTCCTCTTTGTAGCCGCGCATGGTGAGCTGCTCCGGAGCGACGGCTCAGAGAGGGCCCGGCTCAAGCAGCAATTACACCTGGAGTAGCCCTCCTCCTCCCTCCCTCCTCCTCCCTCCTCCCCCTCCTCCCTCCTCTCTCCTGCCTCCTGCCTCCTCTCTCCTCCCTCCTCCTCCTCCCCTCCTCCTCCTCCTCCTCCCTCCTCCTCCCTCCTCCCTCCCTCCTCCTCCCTCCCTCCTCTCTCCTCCTCCCTCCTCCTCCTCCTCCTCCCTCCTGCCTCCTAAAGCCTCCTCCTCCTGCCTCCCCCTCCTCCTCCTCCTCCTCCTCCTCCCTCCCTCCCTCTCCTCCTCCCTCCTCTCTCCTGCCTCCTCCCTCCCTCCTCCTCCTCCTCTCTCCTGCCGGCCCCCCTCCCTCCTCTCTCCTCCCTCCTCCGCCTCCCTCCCTTCTCTCCTGCCTCCTCCCTCCTCCCTCCTCCCTCCCTCCTCCTCCCATCCTCCTCCTCCCTCCTCCCTCCTGCCTCCTCCCTCCTCTCTCCTTTCCTCCTCCCTCCTCCCTCCCTCCTCTCCTGCCTCCTCCCTCCTCCCTCCCTCCTCTCTCCTGCCTCCTCCTGCCTCCTCCTCCTCCCTCCTGCCTCCTCCCTCCTGCCTCCCCCCTCCTCCTCCTCCCTCCCTCATCCTCCTCCTCCTCCCTCCTCCCACCCTCCCTCCTCCCTCTCCTCCCTCTGCCTCCTCCCTCCTCTCTCCTGCCTCCTCCCTCCCTCCTCTCTCCTCCCCTCCCCCCTCCTCAAATCCCTCCCTCCTCTCTCCTGCCTCCTCCCTCTCCCTCCTCCCACTCCCACCTCCTCCTTTCTCCTCCCTCTACCCTCCCCCTCCTCATCCTCCCTCCTCCTCCCTCCCTCCCTCCTCCCCCTCCTCCCTCCTTCCTCCTCCCTCCTCCGTCCTTCCTCCTCCCTCCCTCCTCCCCCCTCCTCCCTCCTTCCTCCCTTATTTTTTTTTTTACAGGAAATAGGTACCCTGAAGCTCCGTCCTTTTCCTTCTCAAAAGCAGAGAGAACGCTGGAGATCACAGCAGACAATGCGCGGGCTGAACTGCAGACTCAGCGCTTTTTAACCGGAGGTGAGATACTCGCCAAAAAACTATTTTTCTCATTTCAGCCTCTTTTCTGTTTTAACTTTTTTTTGTTACACCTTCTTTTGTGCGCCTTTGGCGGCAGTGGCAGAGCCGCTGTGATCTTTTGTTGGGACTGAAATGGCGGGACGGGCGATCGGCAGCCTGAACTGAAACACAAACGCAGCGCAGACTTTAAACGGCCAGATAAACCTGAAGAGGCCTTCTCCCCCCCCCCCCCCCCCCCCCCCCCCCCCCCCCCCCCCCCCCCCCCCCCCCCCCCCCCCGCCCGCGCACAGCTCGCCTGGAAGCTGTTATTTGAAAAGATTCAAAGGGGTGGGGGCGGCTGCTCTGCCCTGCTCTGACCCCCCCCCCCCCCCCCCCCCCCCCCCCCCATGAAGGGTTGCACCCCATCAGAATGACCCTAATTAACCGGGAGTCCTCATTGTTTTTTCCCCTCAATAATAAACATCACTACAATATGAATAAAGTTTTGAAATGAATGGAAAATGTGGCAGCACTTTTGAAGATAACATTGTACCAAAATACAAAAAGCAAAACCGAGGGCAGGCATCAAATTAGAAATCTCACTTATAAGCCAGTTACCAAACCATCATGGGAGATACCCTAAACATACACTCATGCCTGCATGCATCGATATTTCCTGTTGCTTTAAACTTGGTAAAGCAGATTATTAACAGATTATTCCAGATTATTCCCTTTTCCAATAATCTGGAAAGCAAAAGTGCTGAGTCGTAGGTTGTTTTTTCTAGCTGGAGATTATAGAGCCGCCTTAATTTCCGCAAAATCTTTCCCCCCCAAAAAGAAGGAATAAATTACTAGAGTCAGACATCATAAAAGACTAAATAATAGCAGAAAATCCTTGAAACATTAATTTAAATAATGTTCCCCTTCATATCACTCACAGATTAATGATTCGGCATGGACAGAAACAGCTAATATTTAAAGCGGGAAGTTTTGAGGGGAATGAATCAGTTTTTTATCTGGCCTGTAGCGTCTGAGAAGCAGGCAGACAGAAGCAGAGGTTCAGTAAATATTCGGGCCCATGTCTTTGATGCCTGCTGACCTGAAACGCGCAATGCTGTTCACCCACCGAGACGTAAGGAGAGACTCGGCCCCGATCCAGGCTCCACAAACACGAAGGCACGACACTCTGAGGAGGACAGCGAATCCGACATCACGAGTAACAGCAGCACCAGGAATAACTAGTAAAATACTCCAATAGCAACCGTTATTACGCTAGTAAGAGTTATAACGCCGATTCAAACGCTCCAGCTCGGGGAACGTCCACGTCCAGGCTCCTCCTGGCCCATCCGCTTCCCATTAAGAGACAAAGCTAAATAAATAAAATTATACACCAGGGTAAAACTCAGCTTTGACCTTCCTGAATTGGGACGATGGGCAGGCCAGTTCCTCTCCCCCACCTCCCCAGCCCCCCCCCCCCTCCCCCAGCACATGGCGCAGAAAGTTCTGGTGGGGGCCCCCACATAGGAGTAATCCTTCCTCACTCAGCCGTGCAGACAAAGGCGGGGGGGGCTGCCAGCGCTTCCTCCCAGACAAACCGCAGAATTAAGGTCAACAAGTGGGCGGGGGGGGGGCAGGGGGGGTCGCAGGGTCAGCCGCCAAACTTACAGCTCATTGTTTATGGAAAAAAACAGGTTGGGAGGACCGTGGCGGTTCCACTGCAACCCCCCCACCGGTCACCCTCCCACACCGCCCCCCCCCCCTCCCCAAACCCCCCCACCCCCCCACACACAGCCTGTCATGCAGGAGTAAACGCCTGATCAAGCTGGGCCCGGGTACCGCATACAGACAGTAGCAATTATCGCAATCAACAGCTCAGCCCAATTATAACTTCCTTCTCATTATCCCCCAGGGGCCCCGCAGTCCAGCTTACAGGGAAATTAAGCGGCGGCCTTGCTTTGCATAACTTAATTTAAAATGACAGGGTGTGACATCGGGGGGTTCTGACCCTGCCAGCCACCAGCCCCATGTGTGGCAACAATTTACACCGCCAAATTGCCCCCGGGCTGACCTCCGCTCAGAGACCGGCGCGGGAGTGACCCCCCCTCCCCTCCGCCCGCCCCCCCCCCCCCCCCCCCCCCCACACCTCTCCACTCACAGCCCCTTTTACACAGCCCCCCAGCTGCACCTTTACCTGTCCCCGCAGTCTGAGGCCTGGCGGAGCGCTCATTATTGGGGCGGCTATCTGGATAAAAAAAACACCGCCAGCAGCATCATGTGATTATCTGAGCGCCTCTCCTTGATCCATCAGCCCTGGTGGGGGGGGGGGGGGGGGGCATCCAGCTCACAGTGGGGGAAAGGGGGGGGGGGGGCAGGACTTCCAGCCCCACAGAGGGGGAAAAGGGGGGGGGGGGGGCAGGACTTCCAGCCTCACAGAGGGGAAAGGGGGGGGGGGGGGGGCAGGACTTCCAGCCCCACAGAGGGGGAAAAGGGGGGGGGGGGGGGCAGGACTTCCAGCCTCACAGAGGGGAAAGGGGGGGGGGGGGCACAGCATCCAGCCTCACAGAGGGGAAAGGGGGGGGGCACGAGGTCCAGCCCCACAGAGGGGATAACAGCGACGGAGCCCCGGTCCGTACCGCACACTCTGTTTACCCACCGCCAGCCGCACACACAGTAAATCCGGTGACCGTGGAAACCGTGACGAAGCTACGCTGCGCTCAGAGGGCAGATTTATGTTGCGCGCGGCGACGGAACCCAGAAGGCAGGACATTATTAGAGAATCATATTTGATACCTTTCTTTCTTTTTCCAAAGTTTCCTGCGGTCTCAAATGACTTGAGAATCTTTGAGCAAACACAAAGGAGCCCAGTCCTCCTGTTTGTGAGGAGACACGGAGGAATGCACCCACAGACACACTTTCAGCCCGATTAGCAACCAGGAAAACAACCCATAATCTCTGGAAATACTCTTTCTTTTTCTCTTTCTCTATTTCTCGCTTTCTCTGTCTTTCTAGCTCAGTCTTTTGACTGTTGCCTCTTAATTATTTCTGAGTTCTAAACTGCTGAAATGAGCAGTTTGTGAGTATCTTGGCTGGCAGCGCTTCGCTGAGGCACAGCTGATAAATGGCAGCCCACAGTAATTAAAGCTAATTGATGAGGACAGATGTAGAAATGTTTGCTACAAGGCGGAGAGACGGATGAAGGAGGTGAGTAATTGCAGTGGAGTAACTGTTTGGATACAGGAGCTGGTGGATATGCACCTCCTGCAGGAGCAGTAGAATATGCAAGTCCTGCAGGAGCTGGTGGATATTCACCTCCTGCAGGAGCCGGTGGATATGCACCTCCTGCAGGAGCTGGTGGATATGCACCTCCTGCAGGAGCTGGTGGATATTCACCTCCTGCAGGAGCCGGTGGATATGCACCTCCTGCAGGAGCTGGTGGATATGCACCTCCTGCAGGAGCAGGAGAATATGCACCTTCTGCAGGAGCCGGTGGATATGCACCTCCTGCAGGAGCAGGAGAATATGCACCTCCTGCAGGAGCCGGTGGATATGCACCTCCTGCAGGAGCAGGAGAATATGCACCTCCTGCAGGAGCTGGTGGATATGCACATCCTGTAGGAGCTGGTGGATATGCACCTCCTGCAGGGGCTGGTGGATATGCACCTCCTGCAGGAGCTGGTGGATATGCACCTCCTGCAGGAGCAGGAGAATATGCACCTTCTGCAGGAGCCGGTGGATATGCACCTCCTGCAGGAGCAGGAGAATATGCACCTCCTGCAGGAGCAGGAGAATATGCACCTCCTGCAGGAGCTGGTGGATATGCACATCCTGTAGGAGCTGGTGGATATGCACCTCCTGCAGGAGGAGGAGACCCTGGCCTGGGGAGGAGATCCTCTAGAGTCCCCCCCGGATCACAGACTCGCGGCTACAAGGAGGCGCAGGGCACCATTACACCAGTAACATTCAGAGAACTGTGACACGCTCTGATCGCAGTACCTGCTGCTGTGCCCAGGTGGCGCTGTGATAACCTTCCATTGGCCGGGCACCAGGTGTCAATCATTCACAGGTATTCCATATGCAGGCAGCACCCATCTTCCATTGGCTGGGTATCAGACTGACCCCTCAGTAGAACAGACTGTCACCACCACCAATGACCTCTAACCTCCATCGCAGCCTAAACACCCCCATCAGAACAAGAACATTTTCAGTACATCAACTGCCTGAGATGATATGGTGTTATGATTGTCAAACATTTCTCATATTTGTTTATTTTTTTTAAACTGGATTAAATTATAAAAGAGTTGATAAAAATGAAGGCTAACCATATAACCACACATGGGAAGTTTGAACATTTTGTTTTTAATAAAAAGAAGCAACATATAAAGTATGAGGGTGATTTAAAGTGTATGGAAAACATTAATTTTTTAAAATATTTTTTGTTGAATTCAGATCTGAAGTCTTCTTAAAATCTCAGGCATTTCAGCATAAAGGCCCTGGATTTCCCTCATGTGCACAGACACTGACGTTAAAACACAAATCCCAAAGCACAGAAACACAACGGTGGATTCAGCAGTGTAAATGCTGCAGTTTGGAGGGTCATATCGCGCACACGATCGCAATGAAACACCCACACCTCAGCTCTCAGCTTCAGAGCAGGACACGTGTGCACTTCCCAACACCAGCTAAACATGCAAGAGGGAGGGAAAATCCCACAGCCCAAATCAACACAACTCCTGACCTCCTGTGGCTCTGCCGTCCTGGTCTCCCACCCCCCCACCCCCCGTTCCTGTCTCTGACCGTAGCCTCTACCTCTCACCCACAAAAAAGAAGAAAAAAGAAAGGGGGGGGGGGGCAGAAGCAGGTACAGCCATCTGCCTAAAATATCCAACCCAGATGTCAGAGAGTCAGACACCGGTCGGGATTGGCTTACATAAGCAGTTTACCATCTGAAGAAGTGATTTAGCCGTATTAATTGACGGTAAACTTTCCCAAGAATTCTGCAGCGGCCCCCAGCCTCACAGGTGGGTTCTCTCAGCCAGGGGAACGGGGGGGTGGGGGGGGGGGGGGACACTGATCAAAGACAGACTGGTATGAATACAGCATCTGCAGGAATGCACTATGAACAGGGCCTCCAAACAGGCTCTGTTATTGGAGAGAGGGGGCCGGGGCGGGGGGTCAGTGAATAGGGAGGGAGGGGGGGAGTGAGTGGGGGTAAAGAGGATCTCTTTTCTCTCTCCAGTGTTTTGTTCTGTCGCTGGAAGGCCGAGCGGCCGCCCCGCCCCGCCCCGTCACCGACAGGAACGTCTCAGAAACACCGCGAAACCCACGCCGCACCAAAGCTGGGGGCAGTTTGGATCCCGTTCCCTCTCTCCCTTTTGTCATCTGCTTAGACGAGGACTGACAGGTAATATAAAATGTCCTGACCTTTGACCTTTGATATCAAACCCCTGTTGGCGTTCACCTACACGGGCAGGTTACCCAGAAGCCTTCGCACGCCGTCTGGTCACATGACACGACAGCTGCTCTCCCTGTGCGTATTGAAAAATATATAATATGTATTTCTTCCATATGTGGAATTTAATGTTGAAAGATACATAGGTCAAAGAATCTTCAACAAATATGTACCTTTATTATATCAAATTCAATTTTATATTATATGAAAACAATAATGGTATCCAAAACGGATCAAAATGAACTTTCACCTACACCCTAGTAAAAAAAATGCCAGATTTAAGGAAAAAATGTTTAAAATCTACAGAATTATTCCCCAGTCTCAGGTGCGAGTGATAAAGAAAAAAGTAAGAAGAAAAAGTTGTGAAAAGTCAGTTTGAAAAGTGATCCAGGTAAGTGCAGGAAAACAAGGTACACAAAGTCACAGGGGCTCTCAACAGCTTTACAAGAGCTCTGCGCACATCACAGCGCAGGGAATACAACAACATTTTACAGAGAGAGGGGGGGAAGAGGGAGGGGGAGAGAGAGAGAGAGAGAGAGAGAGAGAGAGAGAGGGAGAGAGGGAGAGAGGGAGAGGAGAGAGACAGAGAGAGGGAGAGGGGGAGAGGAGAGAGATAGGGAGAGGGGGAAAGGGGGAGAGCGGGGGACAGAGAGAGAGGGGGAGAGGGGGAGAGAGGGAGAGAGAGGGAGAGAGAGAGAGGGAGAGAGGGAGAGATGAAAGGCAGCACAACACTTGAGATCAGAAACGTTTCCCTTGATAATCCGAAGGCATTCATGTGCAGCGCCCCGCTTTCTTCTGGCTTCACTGAGTCACAGAGGCGAAGGGTTTCACCAGGGACGCCGCGGCCCCCCGAGACCGCCGCCCTCCCCACAGCCTGCAGGGGGCGCCGCGGAGAACCGCACTACAAGGGTGACAGCGCCCTGCAGCGGGGGGGGCCCGGGGGGGCGGGCGGGGGGGCGGAGGGTGCCTCCTGGCGACGCTGGCGGAACCCAGCTGGAGTCGGGGTTTCGGGGGGGGCACGGCGGGGATGAAACGGGGGGGCTCCCACGCGGCGCGTCACCAGGAGACCGGGGTTCCGCACGGCGGCGGCGGTTTGAGCTGCCGCCGCCGCCGCCGCGGTGCACAGGGGGACAGACGCGCGGGAATCGCGGTAAACAGAGACCGCGCAGGGCCCGGGGAGTCAGGCCTGGGGGAGACGCGCTCAAAGACGCCGGTAACCGTGAGCAACGCCGCGACACACGGCGTAACGACACCGCGACAGACAGGCGGGCTCCCGTCGCCTCACACACACACACGGAGGCGGGCGCTGGAGCTGGGCTCACACACACACACACACGGAGGGCGCTGGAGCTGGGCTCACACACACAAACACACACACACACACGGAGGGCGCTGGAGCTGGGCTCACACACACAAACACACACACACACACACGGAGGCGGGCTGGAGCTCGGCTCACACACACACGGACACGGGCGCTGGAGCTGGGCTCACACACACACACACACGGACGCGGGCGCTGGAGCTGGGCTCACACACACACGGACGGCCGTTTTCCCGCTCAGCCCAACCACGCCGGCGTCATGCTGAAGTCACACGGCAACACGTGCAGAACCCTGACAAACAGCAGACACAGCGTTCTGACAGCAGGGCCACGTTGCTCTACACCTGAACGCGCCAGTGTCCGTTAGCAGGGATAAGGGGGTAAAGAGGGGGCGGGGGGGTAAGGGGGGGGGGGGGTAAGGGGATATTCTGTTTGTGCTGAGAGGCCCACTGACGCGGCAGGCTGGTGGAGGACGCTGCACCGTGTGTGGCTAATTAAGGCACATTCCTGTCCCCCCCATCTCGGCTACCTAACCCTACCCTACCACACCCCACCACTGCTTTCACTTCCATATACATTACTGCTCCAAATCAAGGCAACAGCTGCAGCCAGGCATTCCGGATCATTCTGCATTGTGCAGTGGGGCGGGGGCGGGGGGGGGGGCTCACTGCCTTTTTTTGGTAAACTCAGGCCCTTCAGCAAAGTGCCCCCGTCAGCAGAGACGTGCAGCTCTGACGGGTCCAGAGGAAAAAGCCGAAAACGTGGCCCATAACGCTGCCGTTGCCCGAGAGAAGCAGAAGGTCTGCTGTACTGCAAGCACACAGCCGCCAGAGCATCTGACCCTGCAGCCAGGAACAAAGCAGACCCCAATCACAGAGCCATGTCCCTGTCCCTGTCCCGTCCTGCCCCGTCCTGCCCTGTTCCGTCCCATCCCATCCTGCCCTGTCCCTGTCCCCATCCCGTCCTGCCCTGTCTCTGTCCCCATCCCGTCCTGCCCTGTCTCTGTCCCCATCCCGTCCTGCCCTGTCTCTGTCCCCATCCCGTCCTGCCCTGTCTCTGTCCCCATCCCGTCCTGCCCTGTCTCTGTCCCCATCCCGCCTGCCCTGTCTCTGTCCCCCATCCCGTCCTGCCCTGTCTCCTGTCCCGTCCTGCCCTGTCTCTGTCCCCATCCCGTCCCTGTCTTCTGTCCCCAATCCCGTCCTGCCCTGTCCGTCCCATCCCGTCCCGTCCTGCCCCATCCCACCCTGTCCCGTCCTGCCATGTCCCCATCCCATCCTGCCCCGTCCCTGTCCCCATCCCGTCCTGCCATGTCCCGTCCTGCCCTGTCCCGTCCCCATCCCGTCCCACCCTGTCCCGTCCCAACTCCCTCAAAAGCCATCTTTCAAATTCACCATGTTCCAAGCTCGCTGGTTGATTTTAATTGATGACACGCTTTGTAAGATGGAATTAGCCAGATTTAATGGGACACATGAGCTAATGCGTTCCCCATTCTGTGACGCACAAATGAATGGCTTTGAAATTTGACATTTTCTCCTTTTTCCTCATCGCTGGCAAATAAAGCATCACCTTTATTTTGTGGGATTTTTCTCTTTTCAACATGAGCCCTGCCATACACCCCGGCCAGTTTTAAGGTTTAGGCAAATCCCTGCATGATATGTGCATTTATATTTCTGTAACACAAAGAGGCTTCATTTTCAAGGTCAGCACTGTGACTACATACATTTGAGCACAAAGATGCATAAAAGAGCGCTCAGTGTAAAGAGTGACTTTGTAAAAGTGGTTTTCAGTTTAGACAAAGCAAAATGACATTTTCATGTGTAATAGTGCTATTCTCTAACTTAATGTGTACTGCTCTGTACGAACCTGTGTCCATTCACTTAAGAAGCCAGGAAAATAATGCAGTCCTTGAAAATAAAGAGGTTTAAAGCAGGCTGACAGAAATGGTTTGGCAGAGAAGGGGACCGCGTGACTGTTTGTAGATTGTACATCCGTGGACAGACTTCTCTCTCAGGTGCCTGATGATTGACTGCAGGTGAGACAGTGTGGTGGGACTTAACACAACCCGGGCTCAAAGTGAGTGCACAACAAACTGAGCACAGCTTTTACACCACAAACTGAGCACAGCTCTTACACCCAAACTGAGCACAGCTCTTACACCCAAACTGAGCACAGCTTTTACACCACAAACTGAGCACAGCTCTTACACCCAAACTGAGCACAGCTCTTACACCACAAACTGAGCACAGCTCTTACACCCAAACTGAGCACAGCTTTTACACCCAAACTGAGCACAGCTCTTACACCCAAACTGAGCACAGCTTTTACACCCAAACTGAGCACAGCTCTTACACCCAAACTGAGCACAGCTCTTACACCCAAACTGAGCACAGCTTTTACACCCAAACTGAGCTCAGCTCTTACACCCAAACTGAGCACAGCTTTTACACCCAAACTGAGCACAGTTTTTACACCACAAACTGAGCACAGCTCTTACACCCAAACTGAGCACAGCTCTTACACCCAAACTGAGCACAGCTCTTACACCCAAACTGAGCTCAGCTCTTACACCCAAACTGAGCACAGCTCTTACACCCAAACTGAGCACAGCTTTTACACCCAAACTGAGCTCAGCTCTTACACCCAAACTGAGCACAGCTTTTACACCCAAACTGAGCACAGTTTTACACCACAAACTGAGCACAGCTCTTACACCACAAACTGAGCACAGCTCTTACACCACTATGATAAAAACAAACAGCAGCCAGAGGCTGTGCTTTACAGGAAGGTCCTGAACAGAGACAGACTGGAGGGATGCGTTTATGTGGAGTCTGAGTGGAGGGGCGGGGTTTGAGAGGGGGCGGGGTTTGAGAGGGGGCGGGGTTTAAGTGGAGGAGTGGGGTGGGAGGGGGCATGGCACCTCTGGGAGGCCTTCCCTCTCTGACCTATCCCAGCAGCCCTCTGGGGGTCACAGGGAGAGAGGCAGTGGTGAACATTGGCTTTTGGGCGATGACTATAAAAGGCAAAAGCCGTCTCCTTCATTAGAGCCGGGGCAGTGTAAACACCACACCAGGAGCACAGGCCCATTTTCAGAAAAAACCTCTTCAGAAACAGTCACACGGGTACTGTTTTTAAACAGCATGAACAAAAGGGGAAAATGTTAAAAAGCCAGCCCCTCTGTCTAATGGGATGCTGCCCTCAGCTGCACACTTTCACCCTCCTGTGTTTCCAGGAAACGGAACCAGGAGTTTCACTTCCTGATTTCGGAGTTCTTGGCGCTTGAGAAATCAACTGAGCGTGAAGGCCAGCGAGGCCAGGAGCTGGCTTTTAAAAAAATGCATAATTTCCAAGAAAAACAAAGGAAAGGGGAATTAAATCACCTTCGTTTCTCAGCACGTTCTGGCCGTAAACAAGCACAGCGAGCCTCAGGATTAGTCTGGGGTTGTGTGCGGGGCGTTCGCCGGAGTTTCGGGTTACTAACACAACAGCAGACTCGGGAGCGAGCGCACGCGCTTCTGACTGCTCTGCTCTGCCCGAGGAGGAGCACGCCATCGCAGGGCATTCCTCGCCCCTGACTCACTCGCTGAGGTTCGTTTGGAAAGGACCACGGCTTTCCCTTCCCTCTCCCCCCCCCCCCCCCCCCCCCCACCAAAACATACCACCCCCACAGTCTGCCCCCAACCCACCATCAGCACCCCCACAGTCTGCCCCCAACCCCCTCACCCCACCCCACCACCTGCCAGTGAACTGAAAGGTCAGGACTGAAACAGAGCACCCCTCCGCTTACCACAGTCAGGTAAACCCCACTCCCCCCTCCCCCCTCCCCCCTCCCTCCCTCTTCACTCTTAGTGTGTACACACTCACAGCAAAGCATCAGAAAACAAAAACCTTGCAAATCAGAACCTACAGGGACCACCTGCATTCCACCTTGTTTTAATCACTTCTGTTGCTACCACAGTAGGACATGTTAATGACCAACACCTGTGTAATAAAGCAACCAATCAGGGCCCTCCTTAAAGGGGCCAGAACCACGTCCAGAGGAGGGCATAAAAACCGTCTCTAAGCAGAGCAAAAGCACACTACCTATGTTACAGAGACCCAACACACTACAGAGACCCAACACACTACCTACGTTACAGAGACCCAACACACTGCCTACCTTACAGAGACCCAACACACTACCTACCTTACAGAGACCCAACGCACTACCTACCTTACAGAGACCCAACACACTACCTACCTTACAGAGACCCAACACACTACCTACCTTACACAGACCCAACACACTACCAACGTTACAGAGACCCAACACACTACCTCTGTTACAGAGACCCAACCACTACCTACCTACCTTAGAGACCCAACACACTACCTACCTTACAGAGACCCAACACACTACCTACGTTACAGAGACCCAACACACTACCTACCTTACACAGACCCAACACACTACCTACGTTACAGAGACCCAACACACTACCTACCTTACACAGACCCAACACACTACCAACGTTACAGAGACCCAACACACTACCTACGTTACAGAGACCCAACACACTACCTACCTTACAGAGACCCAACACACTACCAACGTTACAGAGACCCAACACACTACCAACGTTACAGAGACCCAACACACTACCTACGTTACAGAGACCAAACACACTACCTACCTTACAGAGACCCAACACACTACCAACGTTACAGAGACCCAACACACTACCTACCTTACAGAGACCCAACACACTACCTACCTTACACAGACCCAACACACTACCTACCTTACACAGACCCAACACACTACCAACGTTACAGAGACCCAACACACTACCAACGTTACAGAGACCCAACACACTACCTACCTTACAGAGACCCAACACACTACCAACGTTACAGAGACCCAACACACTACCAACGTTACAGAGACCCAACACACTACCTACGTTACAGAGACCCAACACACTACCTACGTTACAGAGACCCAACACACTACCTACCTTACAGAGACCCAACACACTACCAACGTTACAGAGACCCAACACACTACCTACCTTACAGAGACCCAACGCACTACCTACCTTACAGAGACCCAACACACTACCTACCTTACAGAGACCCAACACACTACCTACCTTACAGAGACCCAACACACTACCTCTGTTACAGAGACCCAACACACTACCAACATTACAGAGATCCAACACACTACCTACCTTACAGAGACCCAACACACTACCTACGTTACAGAGACCCAACACACTACCTACCTTACACAGACCCAACACACTACCAACGTTACAGAGACCAACACACTACCAACGTTACAGAGAACCCAACACACTACCTACCTTACAGAGACCCAACACACTACCAACGTTACAGAGACCCAACACACTACCAACGTTACAGAGACCCAACACACTACCTACGTTACAGAGACCCAACACACTACCAACGTTACAGAGACCCAACACACTACCTACGTTACAGAGACCCAACACACTACCTACCTTACAGAGACCCAACACACTACCAACGTTACAGAGACCCAACACACTACCAACGTTACAGAGACCCAACACACTACCTACGTTACAGAGACCCAACACACTACCTACCTTACAGAGACCCAACACACTACCTACCTTACAGAGACCCAACACACTACCTACCTTACACAGACCCAACACACTACCTACCTTACACAGACCCAACACACTACCAACGTTACAGAGACCCAACACACTACCTACGTTACAGAGACCCAACACACTACCTACGTTACAGAGACCCAACACACTACCTACCTTACAGAGACCCAACACACTACCAACGTTACAGAGACCCAACACACTACCAACGTTACAGAGACCCAACACACTACCAACGTTACAGAGACCCAACACACTACCTAAGTTACAGAGACCCAACACACTACCTACCTTACAGAGACCCAACACACTACCTACCTTACAGAGACCCAACACACTACCTACGTTACAGAGACCCAACACACTACCTACCTTACAGAGACCCAACACACTACCTCTGTTACAGAGACCCAACACACTACCTACCTTACAGAGACCCAACACACTACCTACGTTACAGAGACCCAACACACTACCTACCTTACACAGACCCAACACACTACCAACGTTACAGAGACCCAACACACTACCAACGTTACAGAGACCCAACACACTACCTACGTTACAGAGACCCAACACACTACCTACCTTACAGAGACCCAACACACTACCTACCTTACAGAGACCCAACACACTACCTACCTTACAGAGACCCAACACACTACCAACGTTACAGAGACCCAACACACTACCTACGTTACAGAGACCCAACACACTGCCTACGTTACAGAGACCCAACACACTACCTACGTTACAGAGACCCAACACACTACCTACGTTACAGAGACCCAACACACTACCTATGTTACAGAGACCCAACACACTACCTCTGTTACAGAGACCCAACACACTGCCTACGTTACAGAGACCCAACACACTACCTCTATTACAGAGACCCAACACACTACCTACCTTACAGAGACCCAACACACTACCAACGTTACAGAGACCCAACACACTACCTACCTTACAGAGACCCAACACACTACCTACGTTACAGAGACCCAACACACTCCCTACGTTACAGAGACCCAACACACTACCTACGTTACAGAGACCCAACACACTATCTACGTTACAGAGACCCAACACACTACCTACCTCACAGAGACCCAACACACTACCTATGTTACAGAGACCCAACACACTACCTATGTTACAGAGACCCAACACACTACCTACGTTACAGAGACCCAACACACCACCTACCTTACAGAGACCCAACACACTACCTATGTTACAGAGATCCAACACACTACCTACATTACAGAGACCCAACACACTACCTACCTTACAGAGACCCAACACACTACCTATGTTACAGAGACCCAAAAGAGTCTTTTAAGCACCGTCTGTGATG
Source organism: Anguilla japonica (assembly GCA_025169545.1). Classification (NCBI taxonomy): domain Eukaryota; kingdom Metazoa; phylum Chordata; class Actinopteri; order Anguilliformes; family Anguillidae; genus Anguilla; species Anguilla japonica. The sequence continues at coordinate 39,955,822 of CM045895.1, forward strand.
CCAAGCACAATAAAAACACCAAACACTTTCTGCTCTCCATATTCTAATATTTTTTCCATAACGTTACTTTCCATTCTTTACGCATAAACCTTGTTAGGGCCTCTGAACAATCTTGGCGAAGATCGCAGCGGCAGAAACGCATTAAATGCTGTAAAGATAATTGCTTTTAGGCTTGAGCCGGGCTATCGGGCCGCAGGAAAGTACCGTTCAGAAAGCGAAGAATAACCACGCAAAGTACAGAACAAAGGAAGCGCGACTTCCGCGAGAAAGCCTTCTCCGGCCGCGGGAACACGAAGGGAGAGAGTAACGCGGGGAAATTTGGGAGACGCACCGAGGAGGAGCAGGGCGATTTGCGTACTCATCATCAAAAGCCGCTCTTAGCAGTAATATTCAATCTGAACATCTCAGCAGCAGCCCTGATGCATTTTAATAATAACAACGTAATGTGCTGGAGGCAGAGCTGCAGACGCTGGTTCCGAGGGTGTTGTTTCCACGGAGAAGCAGAAACGCCCCTTAGAGAACAGGCTGCTTTGACGAGGACAAAGTCCAACTTGCTTTATCTTCGGCCTTTCGGTTTTTCTGTCTTCAACAGCAAACGGCCTCTGGATTTTAGTGAGATGTTAACTTAGCAAGCACGGAGCTTTAGCATTGAATGCTAATGCCTTTCATAACCATTCATAAACACGCCGTTACTCTCGGCATCAAAGAGAGATGATGGAGAGCGCGCTGCTCATAACCACAGGTAACACGCTGGCCAGGAACACAGCTGCTGTCAGCTGTAATAAGCATCTACAAACGTTCATGAATGGCTATGGATGCTGCATGGATGTCTTCAGAAACCTGTTAAACGGTGATGAATGGCAGTTAATAGGCTTATGCAGGGCTTACGAAGGTCGCGTGTGTGACTGATAGTAGCCCTTTACCGTCAAGTGTCAAGTGACCTTTAACCGATACGGAGTAACAAATTTAAGAAAGGGTCTGTGTGTGTGTTGCATTTTTCTTTACCATTATTAAATCATATGAAAATACATTTTAGGCATCCCGGGACAACACAAAAGGACCCCCCCCCCCCCCCCCCCCCCCCCTTGGGTACTCCATTTTGTTTTTTCCTCACGATTCATCACTGAGCTGGTTTAAAGTTTAAAGTCAGCAGCACAGTAACAGGAACAGCTCGAGCAGCTCGAGCCACACCATTCCAGTGATGTCACAACCTGGCTTGCGCCAAGATGGCTGCACCCCAGTGCTAGCAGCTGCAAAAACGCTAACTGTATTTTTCTAGCAAATACGGGTCATTTTCGTATCTGAATGCAGGGCCACATCTTATCTACAGCAAATGAATCGCAGTCACGTTACTGAGAGCTTCACATCCCATTTAAGAATGGCTGTGCACTGCTGCACATACTTTTTCCAAGAAAAATAACCAATGTTATGTTTTTAAATTAAGCAGATTAATTATTTTACTGCAATTCTGGAACCATTGTACCTAATGAAACTGAAGTAGAGTGGTTTACTTGACAGGATCAAGCTCCTCCAAAGACACCCTAGGTTTCTGGGAAATGACAGAGTAAAAGCAGAGAGAGTCTCTGACTGGACACTGAAACAGCTGGGAAATCTGCCTCCTGCAGAACATCCTAGAGATGGGACATCCATAATACTTTCTCAGAGTTTAGGAGCCTTTTTTGCTGCTTATTAAGAACCACGTATAATGAATGTAATTGAACAATAGGCTACTGTAGTGTTAACCTCTCAGTGAAATTCGCCAACGGCCAACAAAGGAATATTCAGTAAGAGTATTCAGTATTTATATGTATTTTTACATTCAGTATTTATGTGAAGTGTGAAACCGCGGTCCTCTGCATGGCAAAACAATACGCCAAATAAGAGCGGGATTCTGGGGGGAACGGGTCATTTTCACCACTGACAAGATGACAAAGAGTCACACAAAAGAGAGAGAAACAAGTCAAACAAAAGAGTAAAAATGAGTGCGCAGGAAGTACAGTTATAAAAGCCAGGAAGGTGGTGACAGGTATTAAAACAGCCAGATGACAGTCAGAGATGGTTTTTTTCTGGAAGCTCATATAAAGAGATTAGTGTGAGGGACCCGGGGTGGAAAAAACATTCTCAGCGCTCGCCGTCGCGAATCCGAGGGGCGAGTGGTCGCCACACAACAAAAAGCACTGTGTTCAAAAAGTAACCCAACACGCAATATTTAGGTAGCTCCGCGGCGCGCGGATAACAATCTCTCCCTGTGATATATAATATTCCCTCTGCCAACAAATAATGGTGAAATTTATAACCGCAGTGACCGTTTCCTAGCTTTACGCTTCCACTGGATGGATGAAGCATCGGAGACACAAAGACAGTCAAACGACTTGTTTAAACGCTGGATGCTCGCGGTTCGTCATCGCGGCGCTGGAAACGCGACTTCCCGAAATCTATCTTCAGCTCAGTCAGATAGAAAAAACATTTATTACCAGACTTAAGCAAGCCTTAGCCTTCAAGCACTTAGGGCTGTGTTGGAAATGTAATATTCTACAAAAAGGAGATTAATGTAAGGGACTACCACTTCACCAGTCTTTGTGTTTGGGACTATTTGAAATTAACGGACAGTTTTTCAAAAGGCTCGGCCATGAACAAATCAGCATTTCCTGTATGCCGTTGTGCTACAATGAGAGAGAGCTCCGAATTAAGGGGAGGAAAAAAAGAAATGTATAATTTTTTCATTCTTGCACAACATGTTTTTCTATCTGTGTCCTTCTTAAAAGCCCAGCTTTAATGCGCTGATTGGCCAAAAGACAGAATCTATTCAAGACAAGGGCATTCAGTAGGTAGACTGTAACACAACACAATAGTTCAGCTCTTTGTGAACTATTCATCACACTTGGAAAAGAACAGGCTACCAAAATGTTTGTGCCGTGAAAAAATCCATATTTATATTTAGAGGCAGATATTTAGACAATGTTCTGTTTCTGATACATTGCAAATGACTTTGCATTTACATAGGTACACATTTCAAACAAATTGATCACATCCATCCTCTCTCATTTGAATATAATGGAGACCTTGGCTTTCATTGAGGAAAGCGTAATTATGGGTTTCCTAAAGAGCAGCGTCTGCACGCTGACAGACTTAATGTGGGGCTAGACGCTCGGAAAGCAATCTTCCTTGTCCAGGTTTTCAGAAAATGAAGAACCCCTTGTCTCCAATCATCACATGCTACAATTTTACTGTCTTACACACATTCTTCAAGATCAGAGGAAATATGAAGACCCGCACATTCCAACCCCGCTCCGCTGCAGCAATTGTTCTCTTTCTGATTAAATATCTCATTGTGACAAACTTATAATGATATTTCTGACAGTCATTTCCAAGTTTTTTTCCCCCCTTTCCTCTCTGTGGAACAGAAGCCACAAAATATCTGAAAGGGAACAATCTATCTATAATCTGTAATATTCTATAATCTATTGATATGCATTCCCCTAGATGCAGAGAGGGTCGTTCTTTTAATGAAAAAGAAGAGATTTGGCCCGTCGGTCTGTGACCAGCTCAAGGGCAGACGGAGGAGGAATTCCAGCTGCATTAAGTTCACCTCAATCAATCCGGGGCGAACACAAAGTGCGCGGTTTCTGTCCGTACGCAGCGCGTGCTCGACAATCTTTCATTCAGCTGAGCTCTGCCGGGGCCCGTCTGGGTAACACGCCAAGGTGAAGTGCTTGACAGCATTATTGTGCCCGAGATTTCACGATTTTCACGAATCTCTCGGCCATTTTGCGAAGGAGAAATCACCGAGCCTTCCGTGGCATTTGCGCGCGTGCACAATTCAAAAAGACAAAAAGATTAACTCCCGTCTTTATTTGCAGCTAAATAAGAAATACATATGGTCGTTCATATTTAGCAGCGTAACCCAAAAAAAAAAACCGTTCGAATGCAAACGCTCAATTCAAGTCATTAAAATTAAGCTAACAGAAAATATATAAGAATGTGACTAATTCTTTTACTGGGCTCAGTTTTATTAATTACATGAAACGCAATTAGCATGGAAGCTCTACATCATTTTCACAGTAACTTATGATCATAATTATTGCAACATCTGCCAAGCATGCGACTAACATGTGTTTCAAATGTTTATAATATGGATTAATCACTGTACTGAGCTGAATTGTTGATTAGACTAATGTTTTCTCTGTTTCGCGTCTCATGTTTATTTGGAAAACATTTCAGCCCACTAATGCGGCTTACACACTGTTCAAAACCATTACATACAAAGTGAGCTTGCCCTCGTTTACGGACTGTGGAAACTGCAACAAAGACATTTTATTGACTATGAATCTGAATTTTCAGTCGGATCTTATCGCAGCGGTCCAGCAAAATGTTTGAAGCGAGACAAAAGAAGAAATGCATTACCGTAAATTCATTACAGGGAACCAGCAGAGTTTATAAACACGGGGAGATGTTGTTTAAAATATCCTGACTTAACAGATTACAGATATAAACTTTTTACTGGAGGAAACGGCCGCGAAGTATGTGCTGTTTACATGGGGCGGGAGGCACAGAGCACGCCGCTATTTTGCTCTTGTGGAAGGGCAGGGGTTGACATCGGTGCGTTAAAAAAGAAAGAAACAAACAGGCAATAAAATAAACATTGTGAACTGCTGTACTGTGAGATGACAGAAGGGTTTTTACCCTGCAGACGCGCCTGGGCCGAGCGGGGGAAGGGTAGCGGCCGACTCCGGTTCCCGTCAGCCCGGCCTCTCCGTGAGAAGCCCACAGGCGCTGGGGGAAAAGCCTGCCCGTTTTCAAAGCTGCCTGGGCGGCGCGCTACAAACGCACCATGACGTCACAGCACATAAAGCTGCTTGCATACGATCCGCGTCAAAACGCTCAATACGGCGTCAATCCACTGAATTCCTATGGAGTGATGGTGTTGACGCCTGACTTGGCAGCAACGGTTAACCTGGCGTAGCGCACAGCTCAAAATTAATACCGAGTAGTGATCCACAAAGTTCAAATAGTTTGAACTTCGACCTTGTTTGAACCGGACCTTTCATAGTCCGTCCAATCACATCACAGCTTTGTGTGTAGCAGGCAGATGTGAACATGGAAGACCATTTAGGGATAAAGCCAGTATTTTCCGTTTTACAAAGCGAGTTAACAATTTAGCCTTACACCGCGGACAACGTACCTCTATCACCGGCTGTTAGTTTTCCAAACCAACGGCTTTTCTGCTTGCATGACGTCAAGTTTCAACAGCTGGCGGCACTCGATTCTTCTCATGTGTAATCACGGCCTAACTTGGCGTTGACCGCAGCGTTTGATTCCTGTCATGTGAACGCGGTTTAGAGCAGCGCCAGGCGGACACCACCGCAGCCGCTTCTGAGGGGATAAAAATAAAAAAGCACATTTTGTGTGTTGCTGTTGTCAGTGCTGCTTTCTGCTCTGTGGGGCCTAGGTGAGGCATGAGCTCACAAGATGTAGGCTACAGCTTTGATGACTTCCTCTCTGTGGTACCGCCCACACTCTGGACCTTCTCACACCTGAGCAAGCTCCTAGACTGTGGGCGGGCCTAAGAGGTGCAATGTGGGCATGGTAGACTGGTCTCCACCAATCACCATGCCCAAGCAGTGAGCAAACTGCCACACCCATACGGCACGCATACGACACACATACAGCATGCATACAGCATGCATGCAACACACATACAGCACACATACAGCATGCATGCAACACACATACAGCACGCATACAGCACACATACAGCATGCATGCAACACACATACAGCATGCATACAGCACATATACAGCACGCATACAGCATGCATGCAACACACATACAGCACGCATACAGCACACATACAGCATGCATGCAACACACATACAGCATGCATACAGCACATATACAGCACACATACAGCATGCATACAACACATACAGCATGGATACAGCACGCATACAGCATGCATGCAACACACATACAGCACGCATACAGCACACATACAGCATGCATGCAACACACATACAGCATGCATACAGCACATATACAGCATGCATACAACACATACAGCATGGATACAGCACGCATACAGCACACATACAACACATACAGCACGCATACGACACACATACAGCACGCATACAGCACACATACAGCACGCATACAGCATGCATACGGCACGCTTACGTATCGCATACAGCACACATACAGCATGCATGCAACACACATACAGCACATATACAGCACGCATACAGCACACATACAACACATACAGCATGCATGCAACACACATACAGCACGCTTACGTATCGCATATGGCACGCTCCCAGACGCACCAGAGATCCGCTATACAGCACCCGGGTTCCTGCATCAGCAAATAAAGAACAACGAAGAGCCTTCATCTGTCTTCCTCATCAGTGCTGGCCATTTAGAGCCTCTGGGAGCTAAAATAACAGATAAGCGGTGTGTGGGACTGATTTACCTGTGCGATGGAGAGACTGAACACCGACCGGTCTGTCCGCTATCAATCATTAGCCACCCCAGCAGAACTGCATTTTTATTTAGTGCTTAGAGGGGGAAACAGGGTTTGACTCTGTTAGTATCTGACCATAAGAGACATGGAATATTGAAACATAAACATATCTATATTCACATTTGAAAGGTACCCAAGGTGGTGCTGTGAAAATATGAAACACGTTCCAATCATTCATGACTTTCTCTGAAGGGCCGTAGTCCTGCTGTATGGCCAATCGAAACCCCCCCCCCCCCCCGTAAACTTACAATGCGTTCTGCCCACTCAGAGAGGACGAGCATGCGAAAGCACCAGACTGAACTGCGGCTCGTTTCTCCAGAGAGAAAATAATAATTCTGCCATAAATTTCTATAATTTCATTTTGCTTTTGTGTCGGCCTAATCTGCTGCTTGGTTTCATAACTTCTTTGTTTTTTTTTTTTTGGGGGGGGGGGGGGGGGGGTTCAAATTTGAATTTGCCAGGTGCATTTTTATATATGTACCAGAATAGGTACTCATCCCAAACGTCATGCAACAGGTCAAAGGAGAGCAAAAATTTAAAGTGGGGACAGCTGGTCACCTGAAGGTACCTAGTGAGTACCTAAAGGATGCAGTCATAACCTGTGCATTCTGGGACGACTCCAGCCCCCCCCCCCCCCCAATCCTGGTGGGACAAAGACAACTCAGTCCTGCCTCAGGGATCTGCTGGTTACAGTCTGCTAAAGACATAGACAAGAGAGTCTGCACTCACACAGAGAGAGACTGCATTCACAGAGAGACTGCACTCACAGAGAGAGACTGCATTCACAGAGAGAGACTGCACACACAGAGAGAGACTGCATTCACAGAGAGACTGCACTCACAGAGACAGCACTCACAGAGAGAGACTGTACTCACAGAGAGACTGCACTCACAGAGATGCGTCACTCACAGAGGGAGACTACTCACAGAGAGAGACTGCATTCACAGTGAGAGACTGCACACACAGAGAGACTGCATTCACACAGAGAGACTGCACACACAGAGAGACTGCACTCACAGAGATGCTTCACTCACAGAGAGAGACTGTACTTACAGAGAGAGACTGCACTCACAGAGAGAGACTGCGTTCACAGAGAGACTGCACTCACAAAGAGAGACAGCATTCACAGAGAGACTGCATTCACAGAGAGAGACTGCATTCACAGTGAGAGACTGCACTCATAGACAGCACTCACAGAGAGACTGCATTCACAGAGAGAGACTGCACACACAGAGAGACTGCACTCACAGAGATGCTTCACTCACAGAGAGAGACTGCACACACAGAGAGACAGCATTCACAGAGACAGCACTCACAGAGAGACTGTACCCACAGAGACTGCATTCACAGAGAGAGACTGCACTCACAGAGAAACTGCACTCGCAGCTCTATTAATGAAGCTACCCAGCTCCCCCCCCCAAAGAAAGTCACACATGGTACATTCCATCAATGAAACTGCCCCTCTCCCACTGAACAATCAAATTTCAGCAAACTGACTCCAGACATCAAAGTGGCCCAGAGCTGGAGAAGCTAAACGAAATGGGGGCTGCTGTCCAGCTGTTCGTGGGGCACTTTCCAAACGGAGCCGGCTGCTGCTGCCTAAATCCCTACATTATTTTCACAGGGCGTGGCTACCTGTTCCCCCGGCTGTGCACACACCTGTCCCTGAATCTACCTGAGAGGCAGGCGCCAGTCTACCGTCCCGTGCATGGAGCAGCGCGGTTAAATAACCCGACCAGCGCTGAAGCACGCGCAGCGGTCGCTACGCCACGTCGCATCTGCCATCCGTTAGCAGGAGCAGAAACACGGCGGTCTGCGGGCTCCAAACATCGCCACCAGCACGAGCCTCTCAAATGCACCACTCAGCAGCCCTCCTGCAACAAACGCATGACATCAACTGGGAACTGAAGCTGTTCTTTTCCCCGAAAAAGAACAAAAAAAATCTTCACTGGGTGCTTACCGATTTGTACATGACAGGAGTTCTTCATTTTAGGTGATTGCTAATATTAAATACAAATCGTTGTTAAAGACACAAGTGAATGTGTGAATTGTGTGAGTTAATAGTCCAGAGTATAATGTCCTGGAGTTCGATTGACTCTGGTTTAAGAGTTAGAATCGTGCCTTATTATTACCTTTCGAGTGGTGAATCTCAAAGCAAAAGTGCTGATATAAATACGAAGATATTTAGCTGAACGGAAAAGCGATCAAACATCACATCGGTCCCATTAAACACTGCAGGAGAGCTAAAGACTGAAACTGTTCAGTTAAACAGTAAAACCTTACACAGGAAAAATATAATACACTGATCAACAAAAAGAAAAATGTTCTTATTGTAAAAAAAATAAAAAAAAGACACCTATCCAAGAATATTTTTTTGTGAAGTAAAACATTCATCTTGTGGGCTATTTCTTTGGAAATGTCTTCTTTGGAAGAACTCATTATAATACATGAGAACTCCTTTTCTCCTTTAGCAAATGCTAAAGAAACTCATTCTCAGGTCTCCGTATAACCTTAAAATGAAAGAATAAGAATTCTTGCAGTGGGGGGGTTCGGGGGTGGGGGTCGCAGCGAAGCGCATGCCGAGGTGGGGGGGGGGGGGGGGGCTGGTTTGGGGGTGGTGCAGTGAAAGGGACACGACGGGCTGCTCTGTGACTGCACACACATGCCTGAGACAGCCAGCAGGGGGCGCCCTGTGTGCGGCTGGGTTAATGAGCGGGTAAAGGGCGCGCTGACTGGACCGGGGGGGGGGGGGGGCGAGGCGAGGGGGGGTTACAGCTCTGTCTGGGGCTGTGAGGAGAGGACACCGAGGCGAGCTGTTCCTGAGTGCCCCCCCCCGATCGGCTCTCATTGCTCTTCAGACAAAGGAAACGGAACTTTGTTTCTGCATTCCATCCTAAAGACGGAAATAAAAAGTTAAAAATATTTTTTTTAGTTTGCAAGTCCACTTTTCCCTGAGTAGACTGTTCCCTTTTTTATATTAATGGTTTGCAGCATCTTAAGAGTTGGGGTGGGGGGGGGGAAGGGGGGGTGTGTGAGTGGCTGGATTCAGAATTGTATTCGAGAGCTTTAATGTTTGATCTTTAATCTCTTTAGTGTCTCTTGCGTTCTAGCCCCTCTGAGGAAGGTAAACATTTCGGTTTTTAAGAAAGCGTACGGAACGCTGAGCGTTCAGCAGTTTCCACATTAGCTGTGCACAAGAATCTTCACCCCCACACTCCACAGAACGCAACGCGCACCCTCACAAACCCAATCAATCATCCCCGCGGCTGCTGTATAAACACAGCTCTCACACTCACTGGCGCATCACCGCCACCGATTCATATCTGAACGAGTGGGCATGACTCAAACGTCTCCTTGGCTGCTCTACAACTTACACACAGCGCCCCCTGGTGGGGGAGAGAGGCGCGCAGTCGCGCGGGGGCCGCGAGGTGCCCGTTGCCCCGGGGGCAGCTCCAGCGCTGCGCTTTTCCCTCAGCGCGCGACCGTGTCTGTTCAGACACGCTGAGTCTGAGCGCTGCATTCCTGCAGACTCACTGCGCCAAGAAACGCCGCCAGCCTGCGGACAACTGCGTGCGTCTCCGTACAGACCCCACAAACGCACATCTGCCTGCTTAAAGGAGCGCGAGTGTGTGTGTGTGTGTGTGTGTGTGTGTGTCTGTCTGTCTGTGTGTGTGTGTGTGTGTGAATGTATACATAAAATATGTGTGTGTGTAAATGTACCATTTTACGTGTATATATGTGTATATATATATATATATATATATATATATATATATATATATATATACACATACGTAAAATACATGTATGTGTGTATTTATGTGGTTATGTTTATATACATGCTGTCCTACAGCAGAATGTTTGTGGCCATATAGCACTGCTCTTTTACTCCAAGTTCACAGGTGTTCCTATTTCTTATTCCAGAGTCTTTTATTAATATTAATATTATTTCCTAATCAGTGATTCATGATGAAGTTGGGTTTATTGTTTTAGAGAGAACGAGAGGAGGGATACAATCCCTTCTGTTTTTTTTTCTCTCTTTTTTGTACTGGCACTGGCCAGGGTGAGCCAGGCTGGCTGTAGCCACCTGCAAATTACTACTTAGTACTCGAAGAGTTAAGAATGTGATTCTTTCAGTCTATTGTTGGAGTGTGCGGGTCAGGAGGGAGGGGTTAACCGAATCTGCTGAAAGCCCTTAATCCACAGCCTGTCAGCCCCAAACCCTGCTTGACGTCCTATTGATGTGTAACAGAACAAAACACAGGCCCCTCTCTAAGCTCCTGCCGGGCCCCATTCACCGCAACAGGGGAGAAAATTCTTCTACTGCAGAGGCCCGGTCTTAAAGGGGAAGTGCCGCTCCCACAATCCTCTCTGTCAAAGGCCCGATCTTAAAGGGGAAGTGCCGCTCCCACAATCCTCTCTGTCAAAGGCCCGATCTTAAAGGGGAAGTGCCGCTCCTACAATCCTCTTTGTCAAAGGCCCGATCTTAAAGGGGAAATGCCGCTCCCACAATCCTCTCTGTCAAAGGCCGATCTTAAAGGGGAAGTGCCACTCCCACAATCCTCTTTGTCAAAGGCCCGATCTTAAAGGGGAAATGCCGCTCCCACAATCCTCTCTGTCAAAGGCTCAATCTTAAAGGGGAAGTGCCGCTCCCACAATCCTCTCTGTCAAAGGCCCAGTCTTAAAGGGGAAGTGCCGCTCCCACAATAATCTCTGTCAAACGACTGATCTTAAAGGGGAAGTGCCACTCCCACAATCCTCTCTGTCAAAGGCCCGGTCTTAAAGGGGAAGTGCCGCTCCCACAATCCTCTCAGTCAAACATAATATTTATATATATAGGTGGTTGAATGAAGGAAGAGGGCTTCCTGCTTTTAAAAATAAATCATTCTCCACACAGTTACCGGAGTTTTATAAGAGCAGCGCCCGCTGAATTCCTCACAGCACAGCTTCCTGCCCAGCGCTAAATGCTAACGGGCGTCCAGCTGCTGCGAGCTGAAGAGCCGATCGCTCAGGCTTATTCTACACATTCAGCCCCAGGGACAGGCTCGCGTGCCACACAGCCTCCGCAGACACCGCTGCCTGAGTAACACTGCGCCTCGGCTGCCTGAGTAACACTGCGCCTCGGCTGCCTGAGTAACACTGCGCCTCGGCCGCCTGAGTAACACTGCGCCTCGGCTGCCTGAGTAACACTGCGCCTCGGCTGCCTGAGTAACACTGCGCCTCGGCCGCCTGAGTAACACTGCGCCTCGGCCGCCTGAGTAACACTGCACCTCGGCCGCCTGAGTAACACTGCGCCTCGGCCGCCTGAGTAACACTGCGCCTCGGCCGCCTGAGTAACACTGCGCCTCGGCTGCCTGAGTAACACTGCGCCTCGGCTGCCTGAGTAACACTGCGCCTCGGCTGCCTGAGTAACACTGCGCCTCGGCTGCCTGAGTAACACTGCGCCTCGGCTGCCTGAGTAACACTGCGCCTCGGCCGCCTGAGTAACACTGCGCCTCGGCCGCCTGAGTAACACTGCGCCTCGGCGGCTGGGGGGGAGCCCTGAGTAACACTGCGCCTCGGCTGCCTGAGTAACACTGCGCCTCGGCTGCCTGAGTAACACTGCGCCTCGGCTGCCTGAGTAACACACTGCGCCTCGGCCTGCCTGAGCACTGCCCTGAGTAACACTGCGCCTCGGCTGCCTGAGTAACACTGCGCCTCGGCTGCCTGAGTAACACTGCGCCTCGGCCGCCTGAGTAACACTGCGCCTCGGCCGCCTGAGTAACACTGCGCCTCGGCCGCCTGAGTAACACTGCGCGCCTCGGCCGCCTGAGTAACACTGCGCCTCGGCTGCCTGAGTAACACTGCGCCTCGGCTGCCTGAGTAACACTGCGCCTCGGCTGCCTGAGTAACACTGCGCCTCGGCTGCCTGAGTAACACTGCGCCTCGGCTGCCTGAGTAACACTGCGCCTCGGCTGCCTGAGTAACACTGCGCCTCGGCTGCCTGAGTAACACTGCGCCTCGGCTGCCTGCGATCTGAAACACATCATCGGTTTCATAACAGGTCCAATCAAAAACAAATGAGCACCTCAGTGTTGGTGTGAGGGGCCCATTACAGAGCTCTGAATGAGGCTGAGCTGAACACCATCAGCAGGGAGACTGAGCTGAACACCATCAGCAGGGAGACTGAGCTGAACACCATCAGCAGGGAGACTGAACTGAACACTGTCAGCAGGGAGACTGAGCTCAACACTGTCAGCAGAGAGACTGAGCTGAACACTGTCAGCAGGGAGACTGAGCTGAACACTATCAGCAGGGAGACTGAGCTGAACACTGTCAGCAGGGAGACTGAGCTGAACACTGTCAGCAGGGAGACTGAGCTGAACACCATCAGCAGGGAGACTGAGCTGAACACTGTCAGCAGGGAGACTGAGCTGAACACCATCAGCAGGGAGACTGAGCTGAACACTATCAGCAGGGAGACTGAGCTGAACACCATCAGCAGGGAGACTGAGCTGAACACCATCAGCAGGGAGACTGAGCTGAACACCATCAGCAGGGAGACTGAGCTGAACACTGTCAGCAGGGAGACTGAGCTGAACACTGTCAGCAGGGAGACTGAGCTGAACACCATCAGCAGGGAGACTGAGCTGAACACCATCAGCAGGGAGACTGAGCTGAACACCATCAGCAGGGAGACTGAGCTGAACACTGTCAGCAGGGAGACTGAGCTGAACACCATCAGAACACCATCAGCAGGGAGACTGAGCTGAACACCATCAGCAGGGAGACTGAGCTGAACACCATCAGCAGGGAGACTGAGCTGAACACTGTCAGCACGTGTGTGCATTTGTGTGTATGTTTACGCATGTTTGTGCATGTGTGCGTGTGTTTGTTTGTGTGTGCGTGTGTGCGTGTGTGTTTGTGTGTGTGTGCGTGCGTGTGTTAGTGTGTGCGTGTGTTAGTGTGTGTGTGTGTGTTTGTGTGTGTGTGCGTGCGTGTGCGTGCGTGTGTTAGTGTGTGCGTGTGTGTTTGTGTGTGTGTGCGTGCGTGTGTTAGTGCGTGTGCGTGTGTTAGTGTGTGTGTGTGTGTGTGACAGCAGAATGATAAATGTAATTGAACTGTGGTTTGATATGTTACTTTCATTGCTGTTCATTTATTCTGATTGTGACAACGACGCTCTTCATGCTGCTGAAGGACCACCGGGTGGGGGGGGGGGGGTGGAGGGGGGGTGGGGGGGGGGGGGGGGGGGGGGGGGTGGGGGGGGGGGGGGGGGGGTAAATTACAGCTCCTTACGTGCATCATATTTGTCCAAGATGATCTGAATCTTATAAGTGTTTCCTCTCTGTGTTTCCTCTCTGCACTGGTTGGTCCCAAAGTGCTTTATACCAAAAACAACGGATTCATTTATCAGAGCTTGCAACAAACAAAATGTACTGAATTAAAATGAAAGAAATTATAATTATTCAAGGATATTTAATATTTTTCAAGCCTAAACAGAAACAAGCATGTTATTAAACATTTAAATGACATTTATTTCACGCTGTCAGCTACAAAACTACCTTCAGTAGCACTCAGATTTGACATGTGATGGTACAAATATCACCACACGCCCGGGAACAAACATAGCACCCCGCCACAGTGCTCCTCCTCTCCTGCTCCCCGGAAAGCTCGCGACAGCAGGCTCGTTAATTATTTAACTGAACATGCAAAAAAGATTTGTTGAATAATTAAGGCGGGTTTTAACAAAGTAAAGAGAGAGTGAGAGAGGACTGGAGTTCTGCTGAAAGAGCTGCCGTCGTCCGCACGGATAAAAAACAGCATTCCCAGATTCCCAGAACCGATCGCTTGGAAAAGGACGACGGTCCTGGGTGTTAAGGTGCAGCTGAAGAAGTCGGGGTGTCAAGCACCGAAGGCCAGAGTGACCCCTCAATTATACTCAAAATGCAAAGCGGTTCCTCTTCCCCTCGAAGTTCTACAGACGAATGACTGCATTACATGGGACACGGGAACAACACTCAGCAAGACACTACTGAGAGCTGATGTGTGCCTACTCAGCAGGGGACAGAGGGAGAGAGAGAGAGAGAGAGAGAGAGAGGGGGAGAGAGAGAGAGAGGGAGAGAGAGAGAGAGAGAGAGAGAGAGAGAGAGAGAGACAGAGAGAGATAGTTAGAGAGAGACAATGGGGGAGACAGTGAGAGAGAGAGAGAGAAAGAGAGACAGACAGACAGACAGATAGATAGATAGAGAGACAATGGAGACAGAGAGAGAGAGAGAGAGAGAGAGAGAGGGGGAGACAGACAGATTGAGAGTCAGAGAGATAGAGAGAGAGCTAGGAAAGGTTTGAGAATATCAAAAGGTTTAACAACAGAAATGGTGTTTTTTGGATCAGCAGTGCTTGTCTGTCTGCTAAAACTCCACACACCAGGAAAGCCAGTAATGTGATTGGTCCAGGTCAATAGATGAATATTAATGAGGTGTGTTTAAATGCAGAGACAAAGCCCTGAGACCCACCCCCTCCTCTCTGTCGGCCTGAAAAGTAATGAGCGACTATACAGTACCAAACCAGACCCAGAACTCCAGACCCAGAACCCCAAAACCTAGAACCCCAAAATCCAGAACTCCAGACCCAGAACCCCAAAACCCAGAACTCCAGACCCAGAACCCCAAAACCCCAGACCCAGAACCCCAAAACCCAGACCCGGGGCCCAGGCACACGCAGGGGAACACACGCTGCGCCTCATGGTGCTGGTCGTCTCCCACGCCAGTCCTGGTGACCTGTAAAAGCCTCCTGCGGTGACGCTGACCTGGTGTTGATGAAGAGCACAGCGGGCAGGCTGTGTGCAGTGAGTCAGAGAGCCTGTGTGTGGGTTACAGGGACCTTCCAGAGGGACTGCTGGTGCTGCTTTAACATGACCATCCCCACAGGAAAGGCTCATACTGGACAAACCCCATGCTAATAATGACCTGTACCACAAAGGGACTCACATGCACTGCTAACCTGACATTAGTTCATATTAATGCTCACCGCTACGCCCCCTCTTCCCTGCATATTCTCTGCAGCCGGCAGCACGGCGTGTCAGTTCACTCTGCATTACTCTGCGTTACTGTGTTACCCTGTGTTATTCTGTTACTCTGCGTTACTCTGTGCTACTCTGTGTTACTCTGCGTTACTGTGTTACTCTGTGCTACTCTGCGCTACTCTGTGCTACACTGCGTTACTCTGCGTTACTCTGTGCTACTCTGCGTTACTCTGTGCTACTCGGCGCTACACTGCGTTACTCTGCGTTAGTCTGTGCTACTCTGCGTTGCTCTACATTACTCTGTGCTACTCTGCGTTACTCTGTGCTACTCTGTGCTACACTGTGTTACTCTGCGTTACTCTGTGCTACTCTGTGTTACTCTGTGCTACACTGCGTTACTCTGCGTTACTCTGCGCTACACTGCGTTACTCTGTGTTACTCTGTGCTACTCTGTGCTACACTGCGTTACTCTGCGCTACTCTGCGCTACTCTGTACTACTCTGTGTTACTCTGTGTTACTCTGTGCTACACTGCATTACTCTGCATTACTCTGCATTACTCTGTGCTACTCTGCGCTACACTGTGTTATTCTGTTACTCTGTGTTACTCTGTGTTACTCTGTGTTATTCTGTTACTCAATGTTACTCTGCGCTACACTGTGTTACTCTGTGCTACTCTGCGCTACACTGTGTTACTCTGTGTTATTCTGTTACTCTGCGTTACTCTGTGTTACTCTGCGTTATTCTGTTACTCTGCATTACTCTGTGCTACTCTGCGCTACACTGTGTTACTCTTATTCTGTTACTCTGTCTTACGCTGTGTTACTCTGTGTTATTCTGTTACTCTGTGTTACTCTGTGTTACTCTGTGTTATTCTGTTACCCTGTGTTACTTTGTGTTATTCTGTTACCCTGTGTTACTTTGTGTTACTCTGTGTTACTCTGTGTTACGCTGTGTTACTCTACGTTACTCTTTGTTACTTTGTGTCCATTAAATTCACACAATCCAGCGTCCGCGATTCACTTACATCTGCTGTGGAGGCCGGGGGAGCAACATCTGCATTTGTCTGTGTGATAAAACATTTACACAATAAAACAAAGCCTTTAAAAATCCAGACAAAAAAATCTGAAAAGCCCTGGCTTTTCAGCCATCAGGACATTTTGTTTGGTTTAAATTTTCTTGGTTTGTGATTTACACAAGTATCGCCTGTAACTAAGCTGAATATTTACATTCTATTTCCAGTATTCTTGGGATGGTTTTTCCCAAAAATCACACATTTGCAGCCAGGTAGAAATAAAAATGTTACATTAATTTGCAAGATAATAATTTTGCATTGCCTAGTTGATCATTAATCACTGCACTAACATTTTGTTAGATTTAAGACTAAGATTTAATGTTGCCTCTATATAATTTGAAGATTAAAAAATAATAATTTTAAAAATAATGTTCATGCAAGTTGGTTTAGAACGTTCATTTCTAATTTAAAATATATGAAAACTATTGAAATATAATATATAAATACTAGGAGAAGACAAGTTAAGTTGTGGGTTAAAGCTCATAAAATATTTTTTCTTCATCCAGAAAGAATTATGACATTTTTGTAATCTAAATAATTAAATCGCTTACCTTTCCACGATGTCCATACTGTGAGAAAAACAAAAGTAATAAAACATTACTTCTACGTAAAAGGTCGCATGTCAACAAAAACGCATGCATGCTTTATACCAACGAATTATATTATTTAAAAATGAAAGTAAAAACAACACGTCAACAAAATAGTTACGATAATTCATGCTTTCTACAAGATATAAATCAGATTTTGTTTTCAGTAGTGCTGGGAGTGTAAAATATTTTGAGAGTAAAACTCAAAAGAAAAAACTTAAGCCTGTGGCATGTTTCTAACATTATGTGAAAATTAAAATGTGTGTTCGTGTCTATCGCTAGTACAGACGTAAATGTCGTGTGTTGTTTTTGTGGCTGCAGTTGGCAAATCCGCCGTATTTCTTTCAAGAACAAATCGCTCGAAAGTATTTGGCGTGGACAGTAGCCTAACTTGCGGAGGCATTCCTTTTCCATTCCGAAAAAAAAAAACGTCATCGGACAGCTTTTTAGCGAGCAGTCATGTGTAACTGGAGAAAGGAGAAAACTGCCGCTGGATGTGTTTTTGCCATTTTGTCCAATTCCTGGATATAGATATTAGCATTATCCTGGCAAAAGTTTCGCACGTAAATTCATTATTTGATAATTGTTTTCGTTGATATACACATGCACGCGGCTTTTCCAGTTTTAATGTTAAATATTTCGCTATTTTAATTATTATATTTTGAGGAAGTAGAGCAATAAAATGTACAATGATTTATTTTAAAATATAATTTAATAATATAATGTATGTATTTCTGTGTTTATGCAGCTATGTAGCGGAACGGCTCTATTAAATAGAAAATTAAGAATTTTACCTGGACTACGTTTAGGGAAATTAATCTACAACAAACACACCTTAAGTTAGCGCAGCTACTATTAAACTGGTCTACTGAAAGGCAGTTTTTCTACTGCAAAGGCTGAAATACTCATTTCGGTCCTGTCGGTCTACATTTTATTGCTACCTAACCACCCGTGTCCAATTATTTCTGCCTCCCAGTGGTATAAGGCACATGCCATCTTGCGGTGTCCCGTGGAAAATGATAAGAAATGGCGTGGCTAAATGGCGAGGTCTCCCGCGTCCCACAGCAAGTTCAGCAGGTGCTACGATAACTGACGTCGGCTACACACTGACCGAAGGCCGCTGTTGTTTTTTTATGAGCCTGTTTGCAGGCGAGCCTACTTGTTATAGCGCGGACGACTTCAGTCATTTTTAAGTGTGAAGTGCATGCATGCGTGCGCGTGCGACTGGCTGGGAGAGGGAGTTACGCGGGACCCCCTTGCAATTATTCAAACCGACGTGTTACCAGATAAATATCTGCTAACTTAACATAAAAAAGCATTTATGTCTACTACAACCGCATTAGCCTATTATCACGACCACATCTCCGCTCGAAGCCATCCGTGTTTCCCTGACAGATATTGAAAGGTTACATTTATGCAGCATTTACACGTCTGTGTACACACATACAGAGACAATGTTACAGGCGCATTGCTGCGGGCCCGTTTCAACAAAAACCGCCTCGTTTATGTGCCACTAATACGGCATATTATAACCGTTAAGCCCGCATTCTGGCACATGTCCAGTCCCGATGTCTCAGACGAGCCTAATTAAGATTTAAGGACTCAGCCGCCCGTGGATACAGAAGTGCGTTTGCAGCCCGGTCTTCGCTTCACACAGAAACGCGGGTTCATGGATTTAACCCGGAGAAGACGAGCCGCGACGCGGATAGACGGTTTATAGACGGCAAACGCGTGGAGGGGAAATAACTGGGCTACTTACACGAATGCAATCGCGTTCCCCAAGATACCCCCTTCTCCCCAACCCCCACCCGACCGAAATCTCCTCCGCTTTGTCTTTGGAGAACTTGTCTTTAGAAGTTCGATAAACAAGTTTAATAATACACTGAGTTCACAATAAAACAAAGGGTTCTTCCTCTCGCCTTTGGGGAGTTCGGCAGCACAGAACTCATCCAGTCCCTAATGGCTTAATTAGCAATTTGATCCTTTAAATTAGTTTATTGAAAGAAACGCAACTTTTATTCAGAGCCTCATAATCAGAATTCCTAATAGCCCAGAAGAATAGAAAACATACAAGCTCATATATTTGAAGTTTCCCTTTGTACTAAAGTGTCAGGTTAGGCGATAAAATTTACCAGCATAACAATTTGTTGCCAATTACTTCACACAGGGGGTTGTGGGAAATGTGTCTTCAGATTCAACTTTTCAAAAATATTTATTATGCCGTGATTTTCCTCTCCTTTAGAAACGATTGTTATGATACAACATCTGGGGGGGGGGGGGCTATCCATGATTTTCAACATATATTTAATTAAGTGGCTATTCAAAGCATACGTGCATTCTCTCAGAAACTCGGCGGAAAAACCGGGGTATATTGAAATCATGACATCATTAGCCTTATGAATTACTGTTATTGTGGTTATTATCAGTGTATTCGTGTCTACCCCAAAACACCGAAAATTCACACTGTAAACTGTAAAAGAATAGACGTAAATTGTTTAGTGTTAATTTAACTATGAGTCTAATTCGGATTAAGTCATAAGCCTATCCATGTGAAATCTCATTTCGAGTACATTAACACTGAACATTTTCCTGCGCACGAAAAATATTAATTTGCAAGCTTAATAAAAGGCTATAATGTTTTTTTGATTTATGCGAATTTTGTAATTTCATAGAGCCGATTAATTTATATTTTTTCGTCCAGTTTATACAATTCCGTCATAGGCTACTTCGACTACAGATAATAACAGACAATGCACGGAACGCTGGAAACGAGGTTTAAAATTCTGCGATAGACTGTAGCCTACTCTTGGCCACCGATTAAAACGGAGAATCATGTTAGCCTTTTCATTATAGCTTCGCACAAATGTAGATTTTCCGCGAATGGCCTTCTGAGACGCGGAGTCTCACCGCTGCATGCAGTTTGCGGGAGAGTTACGCAGCCACATTCAAGACTGAACCGAACCTGATGTCCGGACGTAAATCCGCTATTTCGTGCTGCACTTTGAAATTGGACACATGATGGTAATTAAAAGGTCTGTGCTTATTCACTTTTTCTGTCCACCAATATATGGCGTTGGCGATGATTACATATTGGCACGCTTTTTAAATATCCGAAGGAAACCCCATTCACCCTTAACATCAATTTGGCAGGCTGTATTCATTTAACTTTGTAGGAAATTAAATTAAGCCTATTTTAAACTAATGTAGCCTAATTTAATACAAGTTTAATTATATTCTTAAATGTCTAGTATCCATTTTTTCAACATCATATTACATAACCCAGTAGCAATAGTGCAGAGACCATTCTCCTTGTGCAATTAGCCAGTTGTAACATGTAGTGTGCAACATTACACTTGTTTGATTTCATAAAAAAATATTTAGTATCAAGAAGTGCATGATAACTATTTTGTTTAAATGAAGTATTTTACCTTTGAGGAAGAATTATTATTTTTTTTCAATCGGTTGTTTAATCTTGGTAATTTGTGTCATTGCTGACAACAACGTACTCACGATTCAAGTCTCAGGACGTCACAGCGTTCGAACAGTTTTGGTGTTATTGCGCCCTCTAGTGTGTGTATGAACGTATATTCTCAAATTTCGTGTATGGTTTATCTCCGGCGGCTAATGACCTTAAAACAAGAAAAACTGTTCTCCTGTTTTTCACATATTTTGTTGGAAGTAGCTGGGTCCGTTAGAATATGAATTTGTTAATCAGTTTTAGTCCTGAATCTTTTTTTAAATTAATGTCCCCAAATCCCTTGGAAAATAAAGCATGGAATCAATATTCACAGCAGAGTCCTGCTCCCTTTCTAAGAGCCGTAAGACAAATAGGCCCGCTTATACTCCGGATTAAAAAATGTAATCTTTAGTAGTCAAGACTATTTAATTTAAATTTAATTTAACTGAATAGTAAAATTATTTACAAATTGATCTGCTAAAATTATAGATGCATTTCCAAACATTTCTATGTTAAATAAATTGATTGTATATATAAATACAAACGCAAAGAGATAAGTAATATATAGTTGTGAGATTTCTTCTTTTTTTGTAAACGCACTAAACAAATCTACGATTGATGGCTTTCACCAGGTATCACAAACTCAAATCCTGGAGAGCAGCTGTGTCCGCTGCTTTTTGATGTGTTGAGCTTAAGTGCTTAATTTAAGTCAATTTAGTTTCCAAGGCCTAAATTGGCTGCTGACTGAAAAGTATCACAAAAACCAACAGAGACTGTGGCCCTCCAGGTCTGGAGTTAAACCCACAAACACAGCGCCCCCTCCAGCACTGGAGTTAAACCTGCAGACACTGTGGCCCTCTATGATTACAGGGGTAAGTAATTTAAGGATTCTCATAAACTTTTAATGAATCGTGTGACCAAGCGTCATATGCCTCCAACCTTCACTGCAAAATCTGGGTCTACAACTAAATTTAAGCATTCTGTTTTGTCCAGTTTTGGGAAACACTTTTTTTTTTGCGCCATTCAGAAAAAGGTGAAATACACAAAAAATGCAAACAACACAAAATGTAATGTAACTATATTTTTATTGTGTCTTACAATGGGATTCCTTTTATTTAACTTCCCAACTTTCCCTTTATTTCCCATCTGCATGTAATAAAATAAAATACTTTTTATTCTTTTTGAATTTGACATTTCTTTAAACGTTAAAAAAAAATTGAAATGGCAGAATTCTTAGTTATAAAGAGCATAATAATATGGCTCTGCTGGACATTAGAGAGGTGTTTTGACAGAAATATGAATTATAAAATAAAAGTTATGTCCGTGTTTTGCATAAGATGCAGTAATACCGACACATTTTTAGCAGAGAGCACTCAAATTCACCTCGTTCTCACTCAATGAACGCTGAAATATCTCACAATCGAATCTCCACAAATGACCACTAGAGGGCAGCCCTAACCTTTTAATTAACCAATTTAACCAGGAAACCTTTCAAGGGATAGGTCACGGGGGGGACATTATTGCAGGTTTATTGTTTGTTTTTATTGGTGCAGTTATTCAAGGATATTGTATACATTTGGAAAAGCTTCTGATTATTTGTATTCATACTTGTATCTATCCAATCATTGATGAGGCATGCTGGGTATTTTAAATTAAACATTATGCGTAGCTGAGTTCTTTCAATGATGATATGATATAAAACCCCAGTTTCACAGTGTCTGGGGGTTTGTCTGGGCTGTGTAACGTTTCCTTCACCAGGCTGAGCATAAATAATAATATGAGAAGTGTCGGACACATCTCATATGAACACTGCAGGTAGGTATGTTTGGGGGCTGTGCAGGGCCTGCTGCCCAATGGCTTATTGTCAGGGGGGGAATGATGTTCCCTCTAAAAGAGAGACTGCGCAGAATTTAAAAGATTTTGTTTAAAAAAAGTTCCAGATAAATAACCATGGAGGTTTAAATGCTTTTTACTCAGAAGTACATACAGATTTTAATTAACAGTACTTTAATTAGATTTTAACTTGTTCTTTTTTTTCAGAAAGTTATAAATGCTTTGGCAAGATTAGACATATTGCATGATTATGACTATTTTGGAATGTGGGATGGATTCACAATTAAACCACTAGGTGGAGCCAGAGTTCGTAGTTCTGCAGCTCCGTTGCTGGAGGCGGGAGAATGAGACCATAATTCAGTCCTCCTGCGTTGGTTCAGCCTGTTTGCTTTCATTACAACAGGTTCTTAAATTAGCCGTGAAATGGGGACCCTGTGGGTGAGGGCCGGGCTGCTGGGGGTCTCGGCGGCGAGCAGGGGGCTGCGCTCGAGGATTTTGGGCCGCGCGGTTTGGCCGCCTCGCGGAATTCTTCTCAAACAAAAAGAATTTAATCTGAAACCAATTATAGCAGAGATCTGGAACAGACCATTACCTCATACCCGAAACGCAGACTTATTTAGGCCAGGCTGATAGTTCACATGCTGCGTCTGTGTTGGAGAGCAGGCCTATTGCGTTAGCACCGGAGTCGGCTTTGCCTAAATCTACAGATGTTCTTGAAATTAACATTCAGAAGAATGTTTTCGGTCATGCAATGAAAGAGTCACATAGTATGTTGCAAAAGATGTTCACAAATGAGTTAATTACATAAGAATAAATAATTCGTTGCACTTATATAATTAACTAATTTATATTTTTCCTTGCAACAAAGAAACCTTTCCGCCTTTTCTGTCTGATATAATGTAACACACAGAATCCACACACCAATACCCACACCCCCAATACCCCCATAACCCAATACCCACACCCCCAATACCCCCATAACCCAAGACCCCATTCCCAATATGACCCCCAATCACAGGCTGTCAGTTCTGCCCCTAGTCACAGAGGGACAGTCTGAAGGATCTGTGTGACCTCCTGCCATTCTGGCTCTATGACCCCCAATCTGGGGTTTGGTTCCTATTCCATTTGCCTATAGAGTTCATCACTTGTGCCAGTCTTTAGTCCCATCATTGTTTATGCATGACTTCTCATAGTAAATACAGAAAGAGTGAAAAGAAACATCACGGTCTGCAGTGGCATAAATCAGACATCATTTCACTTGATGCCCTTGTTCATTGGTTATCTTCACCCTGAATGACCTCTGCTAGCCTTGGTCGTGACCTAAAGGGCACACAGATCACTGTCTGAATGTGAGGCGTTGTTTACTATGGAAACACACATGTAGCTGCAGCCTGAAACTGATTCTAAGTTGGAAACATCAGTACCTATGTGCATGTCAGTAAGGACACAGTTCGGTGTTTGGCTAAATGTTTAGCTGGATGTTGTTGGGTGTATCAACTGAGTTCACTGACTGTCTGTGGCTCTGTAACAGGTCCAGGGCCTGCCTCTCTGAGCTCCCATATGCAGCAGCCTGAGCCTCAAGGGTCCAGTTTACCATGTCTGTCTCTACAGGAGCAGTTTATGAATCAGGCCAGCTGTGAGGATGAATTATGAATCAGTAATTCACTGTGTTTTTCATTCAGCTGCTGAAAACCTCTGTTATTGTCACAAAGGAGGCGGTTATGAGCCGAGCTGAGCATCAGTGTAGAAAACAGGCCTTGTGCTGGAGCACAAACAGTGTACCTCACACTGCTGCCCACACACCTGATGAACTGCAGCCTGTGTGTGATTTACTCCTGCGCCACGTGGAGGTTTATCTCCAACATGGCAGTATTTTATTAGGTACTGCGAGAGGAACTAAGCCACCAGTATGTATTTGGACAGATGTAAACCCATTACATAAAGGGGCTTAGAGCTTGGTGACCTTTGACATTCCTGATGTCATCAGGATGATATATTCCCTGGAGACATGGTGCACCAGATTAAAGCACCATTCACTGACCAAGTCTGCTCTCTCCTCGCCCGAAATGACAGTTTTACAAGTTGCGATAATTTCATTTCCTGAATTGCGTGTAGATCATTTGGGACCAGCTTCAGGGTTTCCCACCCAAATACTTTTTTGTGAGGGGGGTGGGGGGGTGGGGGGGTACTGAGTGATGACAAAGCTTTTAAAAACACCAGTCCTTCCGCCCAGCCCACGTCTGTGAGATCATGAGCCGTGAAAATGCAGTGATGCAACGAAGAACAACTCCCTGCACACGAGCAGAGCCGCCCTGAGGGTCTGAGAGATGATTCAAACGGAACTCCCACTCTGCCCCGCCTGATTGGCTGAGATGTCGTCAGCCCAGAGCAGAGCCTGCAGCCTATCAGAGCGCCCGATTGCCAAGCGGTTTCTGTCCTCTCAGCGTGATTGGCCTGCAGCCTATCAGAGCCACCGGTTGTTAGGCTGGTTCTGTTCTCAGATGTACCGCTGATGTTCTGTCTGGCTGCTGGTCCAAGGAGAGAAAAGGCCACACATTCAGCAGGCAGATACACTGACTGACTCACTCACTCACTCACTGATTCATTCACAGACTAACTGACTGACTGACTGTATCCATGACTGACTAACTCTCTCATTCACTGACTGAGTGACAGTAAGACTCACTGAGTGACTGACTCACTCACTCACTGACTCATTCACAGACTACTGACTGAATGCCTGACTGGATCCAAGACTCACTCACTCACTGACTCACTGACTTATTCACAGACTGAATGACTGATTTCTTTTTTGAATTATTATTAGTTAATGTGGCTTCACTGTAGATCAGGGGTATTCTACTATGATCCTGCAGAACCGCAGTCTGATTTAGAGATGGGATGATCCTGGAGAACCGCAGTCTGATTTAGAAATGAGACAATCCTGGAGAACCGCAGTCTGATTTAGAGATGGGATGATCCTGGAGAACCGCAGTCTGATTTAGAGATGAGACAATCCTGGAGAACCGCAGTCTGATTTAGAGAAGGGATGATCCTGGAGAACCGCAGTCTGATTTAGAGATGGGATGATCCTGGAGAACCGCAGTCTGATTTAGAGAAGGGATGATCCTGGAGAACTGCAGTCTGATTTAGAGATGAGATGATCCTGGAGAACCGCAGTCTGATTTAGAGAAGGGATGATCCTGGAGAACCGCAGTCTGATTTAGAGATGGGATGATCCTGGAGAACCGCAGTCTGATTTAGAGATGGGATGATCCTGGAGAACCACAGTCTGATTTAGAAATGAGACAATCCTGGAGAACCGCAGTCTGATTTAGAGATGGGATGATCCCGGAGAACCGCAGTCTGATTTAGAGATGGGATGATCCTGGAGAACCGCAGTCTGATTTAGAGAAGGGATGATCCTGGAGAACCGCAGTCTGATTTAGAGATGGGATGATCCTGGAGAACCGCAGTCTGATTTAGAGATGAGATGATCCTGGAGAACCGCAGTCTGATTTAGAGAAGGGATGATCCTGGAGAACCGCAGTCTGATTTAGAGATGGGATGATCCTGGAGAACCGCAGTCTGATTTAGAGATGGGATGATCCTGGAGAACCATAGTCTGATTTAGAGATGGGAATCTCTTCTGAAACGCCTTCTTCCAGGTCCAGCGTTGAGCAGGGCTACTGCAGACTCTATGTTATATTCTACAAACCCTGGTCAGGGTTTATTTACGTCAGAAACAATCACAGGAAACGAACCACAGCACGATACGATTGTGATTATATTTAGACTCTCCCTCAGCGTGTGATCTATTGTTCTGCTCTAAACTGGCTCTTTGGGACATTGTACCCAGCATCACACGTGCTTCCTTATTTAACAAACGAGCAATAGATACTTGGGACAAAGGAGAAAAATCTACCTTCCTGTTTCGGGAATAAACTGTATTAATTCTGAATATCTCTCAATAGAGTATTTGTTGTGTTTTTGTAGAGTATGGTGTTAATTTAAGGGGCAGATGTGTTGCCGAAAATCTTTTCAGTTGAGCTGGCAGTGCTGTCAAAGCCGCTCATCAGAGCTTCCAGATGTTTCCATGTGAAAAATCATTTTAAACTCTGCAGGATACAGACACAGATACAGACACAGACACAGATCACTCTGAGGCGACTCCTGACCCATAGGAAAGCCCCAGTCTGCAGTCTCTGTGTTTCGATCACACTCCCTTCCCCCCGTCTCCATGTACCCCCTGTCCCCCTGTACCCCCGCCCCTCATCCCCCCGTCCCCCTGTCCCCCTGTACCCCCCCCGCCCCTCATCCCCTCATCCCCCTGTCCCCCTGTCCCCCCGCCCCTCATCCCCCCATCCCCCTGTCCCCCTGGTGGCTTAGAACACACAGAACACACACAGACATTAGAACACACAGAACACACAGACATTAGAACACACAGAACACATACAGACATTAGAACACACAGAACACACACAGACATTAGAACACAAAGAACACATACAGACATTAGAACACAGAACACACACCATCACTCCTTCCTGGTACTTAATGCAGAATATCTATGTCTTGTGGTGTAGTTCAGAAATTATAACATATTTTTAAACCTCAGAAGGTAGTATTATTTGTTGGGTAGTTAGCGATCGTGTTACTATAATATACAGCAGGAGAAACGACACAGCTTATAGGAATGACATGCAATTCCAGCGCGTTCAAAATATACACATTTATTTAAAAAAACACAAAGCACACCAAGTATAAAACACAAATGAAATAAATACAGAACTATTTCTGTCAATAAATACACACTTCAAACACATTTTTGATAAATAAGGAAAGATAAATATTAAATTTAAATTATTTGAATTGTATTTTAAATCCGATATCTTTCTCCACTTTGTTTTTGTGTTCTGAAGCCTGTGACTCCTCGTTCACTTTCATTAAAATGGTTTCAATTCCATGACTTCGCTACACTCAATTTAAAAAGGCAAAAAAACAACTTCAGAATTAAAACATAAAATTTTGGTAATTAAATGAACAGTATCAAAATACAATGTATTTTAAGTACAAAATGTGTGTTGATTACAGTGCATAAAAGGCCAATGACAAACACAGGCAAATACACGGAGACAGAAATCGCACTTTTCCATGGAGCAGGGTTATGAGAAGGGAAAAACAAATCAATAAGACCGTACCAATCAGTCAAACTTGCTGTTTCAACATTACCCAAATGAAAATAACTTGTGTAAAACAGGCAAATAAAATGTATTCCTTTAAATCAGCATGCACACTTTGAATGATTTGAACTCAATTTCAACTTCAGAATTTCAGAGTTCAGGCTGAAAATGAGGAACTGACTCAGCTGTCATTCCCCACATCCCACATTCAATGGTCACGAGAAAAGCAATCAATCTCACCTGTCACTCAGCTCATATTTGCATTTTTAAGCCCATAATTGCCTGTCCTCAAGGGCCAAAAACAGAAGCTTAACTTCAATAAGAGAAAATCATAAAATTACAGGATCAAACTCATTCATTTATACAGCAGCCCAAGTCGAGTCTGCTGCATGTTCTACTGTGTATATGTTACGCAATGAGGAAAAATACGCAGTTGCACTTTCACACATTTTTCAATGTCTTTGATTGTTGAGAGTACAAGTATAGACATCAGCATCCCTTCCCTGGGCATCATGGGAAAATGTTCAACAAGAAAAAGTAAAATATGTGAGCCCAACATTTTTATTCTAGAAGATGATATTCTAGTTCTAGTTTCGTTTCAAATTACCCAAAAGCCTTTGCTGTATATCTGTGCTGTGAGCAAGTGTTGATTTTCTACAATGTACTTTGTGCTTAAAGAAAGAAAAAACAGTACAACATGCAAACGGTTTGAGTACAACTGTGTGTACTAAAAACCCCCCATACACACACACACACACACACACACAACTACACGCATGCACGTGCATACACACACACAAAACTACACGCATGCACGTGCATACACATCAAAATGCATGCACACATGTGCAAGCAAGCGCGCGCGCACACACACACAGGATTACTATGTAAATTTATAGTACTTGACTCCCTTCCACCTCTATATTGTGTTCCATGTGTTCTCAGAGGAAAAAAAACCACAGAATTTCCATCTGCTGTGAAAGAGACTCTGTTTCTACCCAGATTATCTTTCTCAGGTTCGGCAGGACACAGCTCAAATGCTCACAAAACAAAAAGACTTTATGAATGAATACACGTAGGTTTTCCAGACAACTATTAAATTAATGCTAACGACTTCATAAAAATGTAATTCTCAGGAGTAATACTGCTGGCCAATAAGCTTCAGCATATTCACAGGTCTCCGGTCCAGCGACGTGTCGTTTTAAAGCCTAACCCTAACCCCAGACCGGCAGCCCACACACATTAAATCAGAATATAAAGCAGTAGTCTGCACCACAATGTGTGCGCCCGCAGGAGGGCGTAGGGGACACCGACCCCAGCCCCCCAGACCCCCCCCCCCCCCCCCCGCTCGATTATCTCTGCAGGAGGAACCCCTCCACACCTTCGGGACTATCAGTCACACATATTTATCTGCTTATCCAATGTCTGCACACCAGGCTGAGCGCGCCAACAACCTTCACTCAACACCAGCATTCTGGCTTCAGAAAACTGGCTCGCGCTGCAGTAGCCATTAGCCACATGGTCTCAGCCAAAGTCATATGACTTCACCTAATGGAAAGCACTTCACCCACCCAAAACAACACCACACACACACACACACACACACACACACACACACACAACACAAGAAATCTTTTGGTAAAGCAAGCTCTGCTTATTTCCTTAGATTACAGGAAATCTGCAGAAAGGCAAGATGCTATACACAGCCTAATCCCAGTCTGAGCACACAGCCAATCAGAGCCCATCATCCCATTAGACACCCTAACCACAGCCTGAGCACACAGCCAATCAGAGTGCGTAATCCCATTAAACACCCTAACCACAGCCTGAGCACACAGCCAATCAGAGTGCGTAATCCCATTAAACACCCTAACCCCAGCCGGAGCACACAGCCAATCAGAGCTCATCGTCCCATGCACACATTCACTG
The DNA here is from genome assembly GCA_025169545.1 of Anguilla japonica. Lineage (NCBI taxonomy): Eukaryota > Metazoa > Chordata > Actinopteri > Anguilliformes > Anguillidae > Anguilla > Anguilla japonica. Next base: position 39,985,413 of record CM045895.1, read on the forward strand.
CCAAGCAAAAATATATCCTATAAATGCCACACGTTACAGGAGTGAAACGTCATTCTGACCATACCCGTGTTCTCAAGCTTTAAGTCTTTATCATGACCTGTGTTTTGATACGATGGTGCGCAGGTGATTTGTAGCTATGATAGTTTCAGAACAGAGTGAGGGGAAAATGCTCTGCTACAAACAGTCTTACTGTTCACAGCTAGCGCCGAATGAGGAGGGTTTCTGATGAGGACACGTGACACAGGAGACCGCTAGCAGCCTGGACTCTGCCAGGACCAGGCGGAGAACATGCACTGCGAGCGGGGGAGCGGTCAGCAGGGGAACCGTTCAGTGGGAGAGCCGTTCAGTGGGAGAACCGGTCAGTGGGAGAACTGGTCAGGGGGAGAACCGATCAGTGGGAGAACCGTTCAGTGGGAGAACCGTTCAGTGGGAGAACCGGTCAGTGGGAGAACCGTTCAGTGGGAGAACCGTTCAGTGGGAGAACCGGTCAGTGGGAGAGCCGGTCAGTGGGAGAGCCGGTCAGTGGGAGAACCGTTCAGTGGGAAAACCGTTCAGTGGGAGAACCGGTCAGTGGTCACACGGGCAGCTAACCTTGCGATCAACAGTCGAGCCGAAGGCTGAGGATAAAGGCGGTGTTAGTTCGGGGGAAGTGAATGAAACTTCCTGTGTGACGTTGTCATGGTGACGTACTGAATGGCAGCTGATTGGATGGGACCTGAGAGACAGAGAGGTTCCCCCGAGGCCCGTAGGAGGACCCAGGATTCCGGAACACTCTAGCGGATCCACTCTTCCTCAGAGAGGCCGTCCGACCCCTCATCCTCACTGACATCCAGCTCTGGCAAGTCCCCCCACAGCAACAAGTTCAGCCCTGGAAAAGAGGCCATTACAATCCATTATTACCATGAGTGTGTGTGAGTGTGTGTGTGTGTGGGTGTGTGTGTGAGAGTGTGTGTGTGTGTGTGTGTATGTGTCTGTGTGTGTGTGTGCGTGTGTGTGAGTGTGTATGTGCCTGTGGGTGTATGTGTGTGCATGCGCGAGTGTGTGTGTGTGTGTGTGTGTGTGTGTGTAAATGTGTATTGTGGTTGGGGCTCAGGGAAGGCTGCTTGGTTGAGTGTGAAATGGCGCTTCCTCACCGGAGGAGTCCAGCCTGTTGACAGTGGAGACCGCGTCGCTGTTGAACATCCAGAAGTGCCCGTTGTTGCAGGACAGGAGGCAGGGCTTGCATGGGGCCACCACGTGATACCCCACCACATTACCGCTGGAGCGGAGAAACAGACCCGCCATGTCAGCACTGCACAGGGGCACATCTCAATGTACTAATGCCCCCCCCCCCCCAATCTGTATGCCCCCCCCCACCCCCAACCCCATCAGCAAAACACTGAAACACAAAGGAGAACGAACAAAGCCAGAACAAAAAGTTGCACCTCGCTTTTAAAAGCACACAAAGAAAGGCAGAGTTTCCAAAGCCATTCCACGTACAGGTGTAAACAATGGCTCATATTTTAGCACCAACTCTTCACAAACACAGGCAGAACTGCAGGCCAGTGCTCCAGGTCATGGTACTGCAGACCAGCACGACACAACATGGGGGAGGGTAAAACAGAACAGTACAACACAGCAAGGGGGAGGCTAAAAACTTGGTTATATTATGCTTCTCCTCAAAATGGCCTTGAAAACTTTGTACTTGAAAGTCTGGACTCATTCTACCATTCCTTTCACCACCCCCCCCCCCCCCCCCCATATCAACTGATTCAGGAAACATAACTGTTTTTGTGACTTATAGAATATGGTGAGTTTTTGGTTACAAGGGAAAAAAATGTTATCAACAGAACAAAGGAAAGTAACACTTCCTGTTAGTTAAGTCAATCTATTTATAAATACCAGCCATTTTCATCTCAATCTCCAAAAAAGAACGCCAGCTAGCATTATTAACGTTAAGTAATTTCCAACCGGGACAAAGGAACATCTTCATATCATGTTTCTACATTTACCCCCACCCCAGCTCTCTCTCCTTTGTTTGCTTTAAGATACACTATAACTTCTACTAGTACACCTAAAATTACATAAAATGCACTGATCTCAACAGTAGCGATTATTTTCCGGGCAAAGTCACCTTAAGCAAGTAACAGATGCGGAAGACTTATATCCGTCTTTAAGGTTTAACAAACTACAAACACACAACCAATACTATATTATGCATCAGTACTGACCATTTAAGACATGCGATATCTCTTAGTTTGCATTTACAACTGTCTGTGGAGTAGCAACTTGCGACGAAGTCGACAGTTCTGGGGAAAAAGAGAGAATAACAGGTGCATTTTAAATATTGTTAGTTCATAATATTCAACTGAGGTCAAAAATATTAAATAACTTTGGTAGGATGAGAACCATTATAGTTGTACTATACTAGTACTGAATACCGGTTTAATCAGTGCATTATAAGAGGTAGTATATCATTATACGATAAAATAATACAATTATGAGAGGTAGCTAGTTAGATAGACAAAGCAACAAGACTACTCGCTAGAGAACTGACGTTCGATTGATAGATAGCTAGCAAGCTAATCACCCATATAACGGCGATGCTTCGAATAAAACATGTAAACCATGGTTTAAATCATTCCATGACTTTCCTACCAATATTTAACTCTTAACCAGATAACCTATATAAACTTGGTGTTAGATCATGTTTACGTACATAAAGAAGCAGCTGGCTAAGTAACCAAGAGCTAGGCTAACGTTAGCAGCTTACCTGTTCGGTGGTATGTCCGTCGAGTAAAGCTCAATTTCTGTGTCTGCCAAGAGCACGGCTTTCATTCCCCTCGTACAGAGTAAGCTGTCGCAGAAAATACAGCTCACCTCAGAGACACATTTATTTTTGAAGTTGGATGTAGACATGAGGTTTCGGCTTTCCTTTCCGAGTAAGTTATGAATCCTGATGCCGGGTTTCACTGGTTCCACGGTACCGCACTCAGTGCTGTCAATGCAGCAGCTCATTGGCTAACACGCTAGCTAACGTTAGCGAGATAGATGCGCTGCAGGTAGCTATCGATAACTAGCTATCTAACCGTAAACGGAGAGATCACCTTGCCAGTTAGCATATGTAGCTAACTAGCACCAGGCATTGGCTGATGGCACTACCGAGTAAGCAAACAGTGTACGCTAGCAAAACAATTTCAGTATTTCACGACTATATCTAACGAAGCAATCTGTGCTAACAAAGCACAAACCTCTCTCGTATAGGTGCTTTGTCGTTTTTTAAATAAATTGCTGTAACGATTAGAAAATAAGTGAGATTTTAATGCGGAGCTAGCTAGCATATGTGTTTGTTTATACCTTCCTGATTCAAAAGCACTGGTTGGAAACTTCCTGAAACAATTTCAAACTGTACCATCTCACATTCTGATTGGCTCACGGGACTCGCAGCCAACACACCATAGGGCACGTCAAAATATTTTTATAAATCTGATTGGGCGATGTCAGGGAGTTTAACCAGATCTTCAATTGCTATTGGTACAAATATCAACTGCTATTGGTACAAATATCAACAATCATTACGCACAAACCAATGACTTGACTTCATTCATTTTTCTGTCCTGACACAGAATACTTATGCAGCAAATGTAACCGTTCCATTCATCAGTATGGCACTCGATTTACCCTTCATTTAATCCCAGGCTATATTTTCTATCCTTTCACAGGATTACTGTTATTCAATGTTAAAATAAGAGCTGCAACCGCGGCACCGGAGAGCGTCCATGGTTAAACCCTATGGGTTAAACCGCGATTTGCCTCTTAACTCGGACCATCCGTACTTTCATTGGTTGGTATCAGGAACAGGCAAGGAAATCGCCTCCTTTTCATTGGATAAACGTAATTCCTATTACAATTGGCCAAATAATGTACCACTTCTACCATTTTCAGCCAATGGTGGGTCCCGGCAGATTATGCTCCATGGAAAGGGGTGGGGTTAGTTTTTCAGACTTTGGAAAAATGTTCGAAAGTTGAAGCAATGAGGTGGACGTAGCGTGCGTTGTGCGGAGATTAACTTTAATTAAACCAAATGGAAACCTGCATCCGAGGTAATGGTATTTGTATTACTCCGTTTAACCGCATGTGCGATATATGGTTATTCATATGTAATATTAGAAACTGAAAGGGAAATTGTGTTTTGTGAAACTATTAAAAAAGAGGGATGGATCGATAGATAGTGGGATGACTGGTGATAACCCGCTAGTTATCATTCAGTGTAGAGATAGCCATTTAGCGAAGTAGGCTACTAGATAGTTGGTTAGTGAGCTCGTTAGAAACGCAACGTTATTTGAAGGGTCCGCGGTGATGGACACGGAGCACTTTTCTACATTTTCCGCAAGTAATTAGAATGAGGAAAAACTATTTTTATGTGTAATAGGCCCAAGCACAGTAGACTATCTGTGATATTTTATAGCGGATTTTATAAAGCAGTTAACTTGCTGTAGAAAGTCAACACGTTTTATAGAACCATAACTTGTGTGAGAATAGGTTCAGCCGACTAATTGCATGTCTGGCAATTTAAAGATGTTGGTAGGAGATACAAGTGTATGCTCGTATTGCAAAGGTTGCTAGTTAGATATTGATTTTTAGACCGTTAAAATTTTAAGATTGTTTGGGAAAGCAATTTTGGCAGTGAAAGCTCTTTTTAGCACCTCCTTGATATTTCCATAGAACACATGTGTGGCAGAATCCAGTTAGACTGAAACCTCAGCTCTACTTCTTTTGTGTAATTAAAAAAAGATTATATAGAATAGTTTAAGTGTATAAAAAACACAATTGTGTTATAATGTAACGCGACTGTTTACAGGGAAGGGGTGGAATATTGGATTTAACAAGGTAGCCAATTTTAAGTCCCGAAAAACTCCCAGCGATAGTGATCATTGAATGATATGTGGCATTGACTCTGGTGATATCCACTTTTACAGGGCGTATAGTTACAGGCTAGTAGTATTGAATCCCATGTGTTTGCAGTTTAATTTCAGCCTTCGATCTATGAACTGTGTCAGCATGAATTGTAATCATGCGCCACTGTCAACATGGTGTTGCAGTGAACGCACCTCGTGCGTTTTGAAACAAACCCAGTCCTTGTCTACGTTTCAGAAGGAAGACATCCACTACATGACACCCTGTCTGCTCCAGTGTGAATGGTCGCGATCAGGAGAAACTTTTGGGACACACGGGACTCGGCAGTGCTCGCAGGCATATTTTTGTTGCACGGGAATGAGACTCATCTATTTTTTGCTAAACACCTGGGTTTTAAAAACCACTGAAGAATACGACGGCTTGATAGATCTGATGATGCGGGCGGATTGAACATTTACAGCCCGGCGTCTGTTTGCTTTGCTGCAGTTTCCGTGTGGAATTCTTCTGAGCCGATTTCTACAGTTATCATCTGCGTTGAGTTTGTTGTAATTAACGGCACGGTTACTGCCAGTGTTAGTAGCCTAAATCACACAGAGATGACGTCTCCGGCGAAATTCAGAAAGGACAAGGAGATCATAGCGGAATATGAAACTCAAGTCAAAGGTAAGAACTCTTTCAAGTTACCACGTCCTCTTGAAAAGACGGGGCTAGTTCTGCTCTAGGATGTTTCTTCACTCCTGGGATGTAGGGATTTCACTAACGTGAATACTGAACTGAGAAATATATCTACGGCATAGGCTATACACCCACAATTATATTTCTGCATGGTAGTCTACAGTTTCCACATATTTTATGTGGTGTTTTAGAAATCGTTTTTGTGCCTACCTGCAAATTGTGATGCATTATATCCCAATATTGTGCTGTATTAAAACATCTCCGAAAACGCTTTTGGTGAATCTGATGTGGGGAAGGCATGTGTTCCGCTCACAGTTCGTAAAAGGATGGTTTGCAGAGTATTTGGCACTTCAAGCTGATCTCTTAACCCACTGTTGTAAAGGGAAGTTATTGTCAGTAGCTGCGTAGTTGCCGACTGAGCGAAAGCAGGGCGTTTTCTCCCGCGTCCCCCTACATATGCGAGCGTGTTGCTGTTTTATTAAAGCAGTATTTTTTACGTAGCCTATGTCATCGCTGTTGACGCCGTGGCTTTATGTTTAAAATGAATAGGAAGGCAACACGTTGGCCCGATCAGATGGCTTGTGCGCAGAGTGTACCGACGGTCAAGGACACGCAGGATTTTTCGGGAGGCATGAGCTCGCTCTTACACGGGGGAGAGGGGCGAGGTGCTGTTTTTCGGTTAACTGCTTGTTTACTGAGGCTCCAACACGGGTTCTACCACAACCGGGGAAAACTGCATTTATTGAAAGGACCGTGGTGTTACGCATGCTGCTTGTTCTTTGGATTGTGTTAGTTGAAAATGAGTAAAATTCCCGTTTCCGCCCACAGGAAGACGGGTTTTAGGCGGCGATAGTAACAATAACCTCCTTTTCCCGTGGGTCCACACGCGCACGTTCGCGTCTCTGCCAGCGCGTGCTTTAGTTCTACTACAATAATGCTATTCGTGTCCTCATTACCTTCATAGTTTGAAAATAGTTTTGTGCCGATCATTGCATGTCCATTGTCCTTTATTTCCTTAAGCAGTTTCTTTTTCTCCAACGCCTGTGTGCTTACATGGCCCCTATGGTACAAAGGAAACTGGTCAAACTGTAAAATGAGTACATGAAGAATGATTGTTTCCCTTTTAAAGACATCATTCGCATCCACTTCAAAACAAATCATACTTAAAATCGCCGCAGTTTGATCTGTGGACAGATTTGCCCTCAGAACCGACGATTCTCAGAAAAATCTATATCTTATCTTAAAATTAATCTGGTTTGTTGAGCGTTTTTCCCTAACTCCTGAAATGCTTGTTGAGTATGGAAAGTGTCCGTGGATCGACTTCCAAGCTAGTTTTTATCAGATTGTCATTGGTCAGCTTTCTCACGGTGTAAAGCATTTGAACAAAAGCATTGAATGTTCTGGTTTTGCAGTTTTGTGAAGACGTTGCTTGTGACGACATTGGGTTAAGTTACTTTTGATAGGTGCGGTCCCAGACTCTTTAATAAGAGTGTGACCAAGAACACTTGACTGAATTAATTTATTAGAAATAAATATTCTGTCATGCCAAACTGGAGGGTACTTGAGACCTGGAAAGGGCTATAAAGCTGTCGTTCTTACACAAAGCTTCTGTCTCTGAGGAAAAGCTGGTGCTCACAGCTCAGTAACATTGGCCATGGGAAAATGACCCCTTAAATCATGTCAATAAAGACGGACAGACCAGTCGAGCTGCGTGAGGTGTGGTGGACTTGGGTAGAATATTGTGTCCTAGGAAGTTCCGCATGCCCACCGACTGGAGATTGCTTTGGCATCAGAAGCAGATGTACAGCATTTATAATGATATCTAATATGCACGTTACAAAAAACTATCTCGTATAACAGCCGTAATAAATCGAGCAGGAAGGAGTTACAGTAGGGAAATAAAATATTTAAGTACTCAAGCTGGGACTGCTCTGGAGTCAAGACCAGTAGGTGGGAGTGGATGGGAGTAGGTGTGTGTAGGTGAGTAGATGGGAGTAGGTGTGCGTAGGTGAGAGTAGATGGGAGTAGGTGTACGTAGGTGAGAGTAGATGGGAGTAGGTGTGTGTAGGTGAGAGTAGATGGGAGTAGGTGTGTGTAGGTGAGAGTAGATGGGAGTAGGTGTGTGTAGGTGAGAGTAGATGGGAGTAGGTGTGTGTAGGTGAGAGTAGATGGGAATAGGTGTGCGTAGGTGAGAGTAGGTGTGAGTAGGTGTGCGTAGGTGGGAGTAGATGGGAGTAGGTGTGCGTAGGTGAGAGTAGATGGGAGTAGGTGTGCGTAGGTGAGAGTAGATGGGAGTAGGTATGTGTAGGTGGGAGTAGATGGGAGTAGGTGTGCGTAGGTGAGAGTAGGTGTGCGTAGGTGGGAGTAGATGGGAGTAGGTGTGCGTAGGTGAGAGTAGATGGGCGTAGGTGTGCGTAGGTGAGAGTAGATGGGAGTAGGTGTGCGTAGGTGAGAGTAGGTGTGCGTAGGTGGGAGTAGATGGGAGTAGGTGTGCGTAGGTGAGAGTAGATGGGCGTAGGTGTGCGTAGGTGAGAGTAGATGGGAGTAGGTGTGCGTAGGTGGGAGTAGATGGGAGTAGGTGTGCGTAGGTGAGAGTAGGTGAGAGTAGGTGTGCGTAGGTGGGAGTAGATGGGAGTAGGTGTGCGTAGGTGAGAGTAGATGGGCGTAGGTGTGCGTTGGTGAGAGTAGGTGTGAGTAGGTGTGTGTAGGTGGTGTTGATGTCTGGAATGTGAAGTGCTGGAAAAGGCAGCCGTGCTTTCAGAGTGAACACAGGCGAGTGTCCTGCCTGCTGGACATCCTCTGTGTCGCTGCAGAGAGGCAGCTGGGAGATCTGCAGGGGGCAGTTATGGGGCATTTATGGAGTCGGTGTTCTTGTGTTTGGAGCGGTATGGGTGTACCGGGGTGGTGGGGGGGGGTTACCCTGTTTCTTTCTCCTAATTGGGACAGGATCTGAGTGGGGCTCTGTGTTCAGTGAAGGCCCTGAGTGGGGCTCTGTGTTCTGTGAAGGCCCTGAGTGGGGCTCTGTGTTCTGTGAAGGCCCTGAGAGGGGCTCTGTGTTCTGTGAAGGCCCTGAGTGGGGCTCTGTGTTTTGTGAAGGCCCTGAGCAGGGCTCTGTGTTCTGTGAAGGCCCTGAGTGGGGCTCTGTGTTCTGTGAAGGCCCTGAGTGGGGCTCTGTGTTCTGTGAAGGCTCCCAGCTGCACTGGAAGTGGTTTCCTTCTCTCTGAGTGACATGTGGTTTTGTGTGTAATGTGCAATGTGCGGCAGTGTGCATGTGCAACAGGTCCCCGCATGGCAGAGACCTCATGCAGAGACAGAAAGAAAAGGACGCTAACCCTAACACTATGCGCTGTGTGAGCTGCCTGCCCTCGTACCGGGGAGCTGTTCAGGGGCGTTTCCAACATTTTCAGGAGCCGCCTCGATCACAAAATGGTGTAAATAGTGTCACGTTGTACCAAGATTCCTCTCTGGTTAAATGCGCTCCTTTATGGTTTTCAGTGTGTTCGTTTCATTCTGTGTCAACTTGGCAACATGGTGCTGAATATACGGACTGAGATGGTAACAAGATGTTGCAAAATCAGCTGGGCGAGTGACGGGTGAATGATGGGTAAATGGTGGTTGAATGGCGGGTGAATTATAGGTGAATGGTGGGTGAATGGTAAATGGTAAATGGACTGCATTTATATAGCGCTTTTATCCAAAGCGCTTTACAATTGATGCCTCTCATTCGCCAGAGCAGTTAGGGGTTAGGGGTTAGGTGTCTTGCTCAAGGACACTTCGACATGCCCAGGGCGGGGTTTGAACCGGCAACCCTCCGACTGCCAGACAATCAGTCTTACCTCCTGAGCTATGTCACCCCAATGGTGGGTGAATTATAGGTGAATGGTGGGTGAATGATAGGTGAGTGACAGGTGAATGGTGGGTGAATGATTGGAGAATGATAGGTGAATGGTGGGTGAATTATAGGTGAATGGCGGGTGAATGGTGGGTGAATTATAGGTGAATGGCGGGTGAATGGTGGGTGAATTATAGGTGAATGGTGGGTGAATGGTGGGTGAATGACAGGTGAATGGTGAGTGAATTATAGGTGAATGGCGGGTGAATGATAGGTGAGTGACAGGTGAATGGTGGGTGAATTATAGGTGAATGGTGGGTGAATGATAGGTGAGTGACAGGTGAATGGTGGGTGAATTATAGGTGAATGGTGGGTGAATGACAGGTGAATGGTGGGTGAATTATAGGTGAATGACAGGTGAATGGTGGGTGAATGACTGGTGAATGATGGGTGAATGGTGGGTGAATGGTAGGTGAATGATGGGTGAATGAATGAATGGTGGGTGAATGGTGGGTGAATGATAGGTGAATGACAGGTGAATGACGGGTGAATGGTGGGTGAATGGTAGGTGAATGACTGGTGAATGACGGGTGAATGGTAGGTGAATGGTGGTGAATGACGGGGGTGAATGGTGGGTGAATGACGGGTGAATGGAATGGTAGGTGAATGGTGGGTGAATGACGGGTAAATGGTAGGTGAATGGTGGGTGAATGACGGGTAAATGGTGGGTGAATGGTGGGTGAATGACGGGTAAATGGTGGGTGAATGACGGGTGAATGGTAGGTGAATGGTGGGTGAATGACAGGTGAATGGTGGGTGAATGGTAGGTGAATGGTAGGTGAATGGTGGGTGAATGACAGGTGAATGACTGGTGAATGACGGGTGAATGACGGGTGAATGGTGGGTGAATGGTAGGTGAATGGTAGGTGAATGGTGGGTGAATGGTAGGTGAATGGTAGGTGAATGACGGGTGAATGACTGGTGAATGACGGGTGAATGACAGGTGAATGGTGGGTGAATGGTGATCTGGCACTTCTGCTGCGAGGCTTCGCACGTGTTGGTGCTTTACGTTGCTGAAAGGGGAATGTGTGGAATTTCTGCGCAGGAAGTCACTGCGAATAGCGCCAGCCTTTGTTTGAGGCAGTCTGCTCGCTGTAGCCTCCTTCTGCCTGTCCTAAATCCTCCACTGCCAGTCCCCTGCAGCGTCTGTGGAAAACCACAGAAGAAGATAATACCCACGCTGCCTATCTGGAGACGGCTGGCCATTGAATAATAATCATCTATGCTTTCCGCAGTGTGCCTAAGACGTTAATCAGCACTCTCCAAGGAAGCCATTTGTCATCTCCTGAGGAATGAGTGTAAATCTATACTCCATATCAATGCTGCATTTCTCCTGAGCCCCCCCCAGCCTTTGCGTAGTTTTGATGTGTGACATATGAGATGATATCTGAAGGCAAATTCCTTTCACCCTCTTGTTCAGTCTTTATTGATTGTGAAAATAAATTGTTATGGCTGTTTTTCCGGATCTTTCAAACTACAGAGTGTGAGAGGGCGGTGTGAGAGATGAATAACATCTCCCTGCAGCCCCCCCTCGCACCCCCCCCCCCCCCCCTTAAATTTCCGGCACGTTACTCTGGGTTTTATTTAGTCAACTGAAGTCAGGAGTAGAACATTCCTGGGTTTAGAAAAAAAGATACTGGCTAAACACTACTGGGCAGATTTAGGAGAAAGGTGACCGGCCAAGCCTGCAGAAAAGACGGCTCCCTTTCCAACTGCACAAAGGAGTTAAACCCAGCGGCCGAGAGCACCGGCAGGCTTTCAGAGAAGGCCTTACCCCGGCCTGTTCTAAACCCCTGTTTTTGGAGCGTTAAGATTGATGTGATGGACGTCCCACATTCCTAATTTCAGCCAGAATCACCGTTTCCTCAGCATCCCGCCGTAAATTCGCAGAGGCCGCCCCCGTGACGGACGAATTTAAACTCACGTTATCGGAAAATAATGATCCTCAAGCAGGAAGACATGGAACACTGGAGTGAACGCTGGGGCCCCCAAACCCTGCGTGTGTCTTCTGAGTGATGTGCTGTGAAGAGCTGCCTTACCCCCAGGCTGAATTCAGACAACTGCTCGATAAAACACCGCCATCCCACGCCGGGCCTGCCATCCCACCCGGGGCCCGCCGTCCCACCCGGGGCCCGCCGTCCCACCCTGGGCCCGCCATCCCACCCTGGGCCCGCCATCCCACCCTGGGCCCGCCATCCCACCCTGGGCCCGCCGTCCCTCCCCGGGCCCGCCGTCCCACCCGGGGCCCGCCATCCCACCCCGGGCCTGCCATCCCACCCCGGGCCTGCCATCCCACCCCGGGCCTGCCATCCCACCCCGGGCCCGCCGTCCCACCCGGGCCCGCCATCCCACCCCGGGCCCAGTTTATTTATTTGGGGGGAAATCACATCCTGAGCAGATATTACTGTCTGATGTGTTCAGGTGTTAAATGGAGCCCCACTGTGAGCAGTCTGAACAGGTAACACAGGGGAGTGATGGCACAGGTAACACAGGGGAGTGATTGCACAGGTAACACAGGGGAGTGATTGCACAGGTAATGCAGGAGAATGATTGCACAGGTAACACGGGAGTGATTGCACAGGTAACACAGGGGAGTGATTGCACAGGTAATGCAGG
>CM045895.1:39999991-40004991 GCA_025169545.1 Anguilla japonica
TGTTTGTTTAGACGGAGAAGACACGGCCATTGTTGGCACGGAACCGAGTTTCCAAATGTGGAAACTTTACAGTGACTTATGAACTTCCTCACAGAAGGACAGAGATGGCTGGTAATGAACTTCCTGAGTCTCTGCTTGCTCTTCTCATTTCTCTAAATGGAGGGGGGGTATGCTCCTTTCCAAAGTCATACTTGATTCAGAGATGCATAAGGAAGAGGGGGATGCCCCCCCCCACTGAACTTGTGACAGGGTTCCCATGCCTGTCCCCCACCGTGAGTGCTCAGGCCTGTATGATGGCAGCCCTGGGGGGGCGCAGGGGGGGTTGTGCTTCAGGTGTGTGGTGCAGACATTTGGGAGAGGAGATTTGGGGGTTGCCATCTGAAGTGTTTATGCAGCCAGATGTTCCAGCTGTCCTAATTAAATAATGTAAACAAACAGACCCCCCCCCCCCCCCCCCCCCCCCCCCCCCCCCCCCCCCCCCCCCCCCCCCCCGTGTATTGTAGCCCGTGGAAGTTTGGCGTTTGCTCAGTGATGGTAGGAGGAGCTTTAAAAGGCCCCGCCCCCTCACACGTCATGTGACCTGATCCGTGTCATGTGATGCTCTCTCCCTGGTGTGGGAGATCCATTGTTCGGCTGAAACGTGGTGTTCGGCTGAAACAATAGTGGGATTGTGGGGACCGCTCCATCAGCTCAAAAACACTTTTGTTCTGTACGCCCATCTCTCGTGCTTGGAAACCATGATTGTAAAGAGGGAAGATATTTGACACATTTATCTGGGAATGTTCTCTGAGCCACATTATTAAGAATGGCAGCAGTATGATGTGTGAGCAGCCCATGTTCAGGCATTGTGTGCTTCCATTGTGTTCACATGTTCAGTGCTGTGTGTGGAGCTCTGCTCTCAGACATCTCAGTGCAAACTCAAAAATACCATTCAGCAAGCTTCACTGTCCATTAAATCGCACATAAATTAGAAATTGGTTCCAAGGTTACATTGGGGCTCTGTTACACAGACAGAGTCATGCTTAACAGCAAATGACACGTAAAGAAGTAATGTGAAATCAATTTCTGTTTAACCAGGAAACGCAAACATCGTAAACACATGTGGACATGCGGTGTGTGTATGGTGAGGAATGATGGAGTATTGTATGTATGGTTGAGTGTGTGGTGAGAAATGACGGAGTGTTATCGATATGAGGCTGACAGCTTCGTGACTGAAAGTAGCTAGCCTATATGGAGCTGGGAGAGCTCGGTCTTATGAATGCACACAGGAGGGGGGGTGAGGAAGGGCCTGACAGACATGGACATATTAAACTACCAATCAAATGGTGTTTAAATGCACATACACACACGCACACATACACACACATACACTCACACACACATACACACTCACACACACGCACACACACATACACACTCACACGCACACACACTCACGCACACACACACACACATACACACTCACACACATACACACTCACATGCACACACACATACACATACATACACACACATACACACTCACACGCACACGCACACACACTCACACTCACACACACATACGCACAGACACGCACACACATGCACACTCACACGCACACATACACACTCACGCACACGCACACACACTCACACATACACACTCACACGCACACACACACACACACACACCCACGCACTCACACTCACACACATACACACTCACACTCACACACACATACACATACACATACACATACACACTCACGCGCACACGCGCACACACTCACACACACCCACGCGCACACACACACACATACACACTCACACGCACATACACACTCACTCACACATACACACACCCACACATACACACACATACACACTCACACACACAAACTCACACACACCCACACACACACACTCACACAAACTCACACACACACACCGCACACACAAACTCACACACACTCACACATATACACAAACTCACACACACTCTCACACACACACATACACACACCCACACATACACATACACACACATACACAGTACACACTCACACGCACACACACACACACACTCACACGCGCACACACTCACACGCACACTCTCTCTCACACACACACACACACTTCTTGGTTGTAAATCAGCAGGTCCGCAGCAGGTCTTGATGAGTATGAAGGCCCTGAAGGGAAGCTGGTCTGAGACAGAGGGAGATATGGGATAGCTGTGGGCCCCCAGGGTCTGGAGAGGAAGCAGATTTTCTGTCTTTGTTAAGCACTGTTTGCTTTTCTCCTCTGTCCCTCCTCACAGCTTTTGTCTTTGAGCTGCTGACCAGTGTGGGATTACTTACCTGCTTCCTGAGTACCGGAGCAGAGGACGCTGGGAAATGTTGTGACAGAGCTGAGAGTTGGAGTGTCACTCTGTGGTGACCTTTTACCTCTGATTGCATTCTGGGAAAGTGTCCAAAGCACCCTCCTATGTGCCTGGTGCTAAAACGGGTCTCTCACAGCCCCCCCCCCCCCCCCGTCCTGTCATGGTAACTCTTGCTGTGTACAGGGGGAAGGGGTGGTGCAAGTTGAAGAGTGGTTTCCAGGGCAACCGCTCTCTCCCCCATTATTCATAATTTACACATTAGCAGAAATGGAGGTGATGGAAGAGTGCATATCGGTGCCCCCCCCCCCCGCGGCAGTGCTCTGTAATCCAGTTTTCCTCTCCGCTCGCGTGCACGTGTGTGTGTGTGTGTGCAGGCGTGTGTGTGTGAGTGGGGGGGGGGGGCTGCATGTCTTTAGTTTTATTTCTTCAGGGTGCTTAAATTTTTCAGTTCTCACGAGTGCCAAAGGATCAGGGGAAGGGGGAGGGGTTAATTCACTGAATCAGGGACACACTGAATCGGGAACACTGAGCAGGAATACTGAATCGGGAACACTGAGCAGGAATACTGAATCGGGAACACTGAGCAGGAATACTGAATCGGGAACACTGAGCAGGAATACTGAATCGGGAACACTGAGCAGGAATACTGAATCGGGAACACTGAGCAGGAATACTGAATCGGGAACACTGAGCTTGCGGTGGTTGCAGCCCTGCTCTGGCCCTTTGGCTCTGGGTGTTCAGCCTGATGGGCCTGATACTGATTTCATCACTCAGCAGGAGCAGGGGGAGAGAAACGGGTCCTTCCAAAACCCCATGGGGTGTGGGTTTCAGTCTCCTGCCCAGTCAGCGTACAGGATTAAACTCTCTGGTGTGGAGGTTCTGGCTGTAGTGATGAAAGATGACAGAACAGCCTGATGTGGAATATAATACCAGCAGCCTCCATTTTGCTGTATTTTTCAGTGAAATATTTTCTTTGTGGTCCTCTTTGTGTGCTGTGGGGACCTTTTATTTCATGTCCTGTGTGTATAGGGGTCCTCAGTATGACACTGACCTCAAGTCCCCATTAGGCTGGTCCTGTGGTTTTAAGTTCTCATAAGAACCGAGCACATTGCAGGGGTAGAAAGAGCCCCCCCTAACCTTAACCCTAACCCACATTTCTCTCTGCGCTCGAGTGTGGAGCTGTGATCCAGTCCAGCAGTCTGCACATGCAGACCCACTGCTCCCCAGCCTGAGACCCCCAGCCTCACACCCGTGCTCCTCCCCAGCCTCACACGCGTGCTCCTCCCCAGCCTGAGACCCACAGCCTCACACCCGTGCTCCTCCCCAGCCTCACACCCGTGCTCCTCCCCAGCCTGCGACCTCCCAGCCTGAGACCCACAGCCTCACACCCGTGCTCCTCCCCAGCCTGAGACCCACGGCCTCACACCCGTGCTCCTCCCCAGCCTGAGACCCGTGCTCCTCCCCAGCCTCACACCCGTGCACCTCCACAGCCTCACACCCGTGCTCCTCCCCAGCCTGAGTCCCGTGCTCCTCCCCAGCCTCACACCCGTGCTCCTCCCCAGCCTCACACCCGTGCTCCTCCCCAGCCTCACACCTGTGCTCCCCCCAGCCTCACCCCGTGAGCCTCACCCCTGTGCTCCTCCCCAGCCTCACACCCGTGCTCCTCCCCAGCCTCACACTCGTGCTCCTCCCCAGCCTCACACCCGTGCTCCTCCCCAGCCTCACACCCGTGCTCCTCCCCAGCCTCACACCTGTGCTCCTCCCCAGCCTCACACCCGTGCTCCTCCCCAGCCTCACACTCGTGCTCCTCCCCAGCCTCACACCCGTGCTCCTCCCCAGCCTCACACTCGTGCTCCTCCCCAGCCTCACACCCGTACTCCTCCCCAGCCTCACACCCGTGCTCCTCCCCAGCCTGAGTCCCGTGCTCCTCCCCAGCCTGTGCTTTCTGACAGGCTGTCTTAATGGGTGCAGCTTCTGAAGACGCCTCTCGTAATGTCTTTTTAATGAAGCGATTAATCTCACATCCCCTCTGCTTTTGTTTTCTGTTAATTGCTCGCAAAAATCAGCACAAAACCGTAGAGCCGGCTGCAGCCGTGTCTGTAAGGACTGCGTCCTGCTCCTCATCAGTATTCACACACACCAGCCGCAACGACTCCGAGCCCTTTCAGCATTCAGAATTATCAGAGCAGTTCTGCTTTAAAACATTCAGTCATTTTCGTCTGCTTTGAGTGTGAGGAAGAGAGACAGAGAGAAAAGGCAGATTTTCTTCTTTTCTTTGAACTTAACATGATGCTGATTCCTTCTCCCACCCAAAATGTGATGCATGTGCACACACTCACACACACACACACACACACACTCTCTTTCACACACTCACACACACACTCTCTCTCTCTCTCTCTCTCTCTCTCGCATGCACACACACACACACACACTCTCTCTCTCTCTCTCTCTCTCTCTCTCTCTCTCTGTCTCTCTCTCTCTCGCATGCTCTCACACATGCACACACACACACACACACACTCTCTCTCTCACTCTCTCTCTCTCTCTCTCTCTCTCTCTCTCTCTCTCTCTCTCGCATGCACACACACACACACACACACCACACACACACAGAGCTGCAGTGTTGTCCTGCAGGACC
>CM045895.1:40014991-40059991 GCA_025169545.1 Anguilla japonica
GTACAGAGTGCTTCCCATAGTAAGACATGAGCCCACAGCGCTGCAGCTGCTGAGTGTTGCTTCACCGTGGGTGTCTGTCCTGGGCTTAGGAGGCCCCTCCCAGCAGACCCCAGGGTCCGTGGAGGTTCGTGCTTTAGCAGCGGATCAGAGGGGGGCTGGGTGCTGGATCCCTTTCTCAGAAGCTGCAGTAAAGTCTCTAGTGCTCTTCAGCAAACGGGCGTGCTGCAGTCACGCAGTTTACCCTCAGCGCTCCTAATCCCCCTGAGACAGGGTCGTTTCTCAAACGTGTCTCACAGTCAGCATAAGTGCAGCGGCCTAATCTGCTCTTAGAGACACAGTGCCCCTCTGTGTGACCTCACTGTGCAGTGCGGGGTGTACCCCTCTGTGTGACCTCACTGCGCAGTGCGGGGTGTACCCCTCTGTGTGACCTCACTGCGCAGTGCGGGGTGTACCCCTCTGTGTGACCTCACTGCGCAGTGTGGGGTGTACCTCTCTGTGTGACCTCACTGCGCAGTGCGGGGTGTAGAGAGACCTCACTGCGCAGTGTGGGGTGTAGAGAGACCTCACTGCGCAGTGCGGGGTGCAGAGAGACCTCACTGCGCAGTGTGGGGTGCAGAGAGACCTCACTGCGCAGTGCAGGGTGTAGAGAGACCTCACTGCGCAGTGTGGGGTGTAGAGAGACCTCACTGCGCAGTGTGGGGTGCAGAGAGACCTCACTGCGCAGTGCGGGGTGCAGAGAGACCTCACTGCGCAGTGTGGGGTGCAGAGAGACCTCACTGCGCAGTGTGGGGTGTAGAGAGACCTCACTGCGCAGTGCGGGGTGTAGAGAGACCTCACTGCGCAGTGCGGGGTGTAGAGAGACCTCACTGCGCAGTGCGGGGTGCAGGGAGACCTCACTGCGCAGTGCAGGGTGTACCTCTCTGTGTGACCTCACTGCGCAGTGTGGGGTGCAGAGAGACCTCACTGCGCAGTGCGGGGTGCAGGGAGACCTCACTGCGCAGTGCAGGGTGTACCTCTCTGTGTGACCTCACTGCGCAGTGTGGGGTGCAGAGAGACCTCACTGCGCAGTGCGGGGTGTAGAGAGACCTCACTGCGCAGTGCGGGGTGCAGGGAGACCTCACTGCGCAGTGCGGGGTGCAGAGAGCCCTCACTGCGCAGTGTGGGGTGCAGAGAGACCTCACTGCGCAGTGTGGGGTGTAGAGAGACCTCACTGTGCAGTGCGGGGTGTAGAGAGACCTCACTGCGCAGTGCGGGGTGTAGAGAGACCTCATTGTGCAGTGTGGGGTGTAGAGAGACCTCACTGCGCAGTGCAGGGTGTAGAGAGACCTCACTGCGCAGTGCGGGGTGTAGAGAGACCTCACTGCGCAGTGCGGGGTGTAGAGAGACCTCACTGCGCAGTGCGGGGTGTAGAGAGACCTCACTGCGCAGTGTGAGGTGCAGTGTCAGGCTCTACACGCTGCTCTGCAGACCCGTAAATCTGCTGGGAAAGCTTTGCTCAGAGAATGCTAAGGAACGCTACGTTATGAAAGCCTTGTTGATCCTCCATTGTACGTGTTTACCACAGGGCTCTCGGTTTAAGCTGCCCTGTGATGTCTTTTTCACTCTGTGGTTGCGCTGTAAATGGAGGCATTAACTCTGAGGCACGTGTGTGTGGGTGGTTCTGTGAAATGTAGTCTTTGGTGCCGGAGTGTACGGAGCGCGCTCAGAAGGTAATGTGATTGTTTGAGCTTACCTAAACCTGCCTGGCTCTGCGCCTCTCCCATAAACACTGCTGTGAGCCCACAGTGTGAGACTGCCCTGCACCTGTATTTACACACACACACACCTGTACTACACATACACCTGTATTACACACACCTGCATTACACACACACCTGTATTACACACACCTGCATTACACATACCCTGCATTACACACACACCTGTATTACACACACACCTGTATTACACACACACCTGCATTACACACACACCTGTATTACACACACCTGCATTACACACACACCTGTACTACACACACGTACCTGTACTGCAGACACACCTGTACTACAGACATGCTCCCGCTCATTAAACCCTTTCACAGATGGGCACAGGGCCTGGCGCCCCCTCCTGGCTCGGGGTCTTTCTGCCAGTGTGGCAGGAAACTGGTCTGTGGCAGAGAAGTGAAGCCTTGTTTAGACCTGAACGGCGGTCTCTGGAGGGAACGCTGGACTGTAGTAAAACAGAATTCTCTGAGAAACCCATTAATCTAAATCAGGCATGGGGGAAGGAGGAATGTGGAAAGGTTGTAGCTGAAAGTGGCAGAATCGAGCCGTTCTGCTGGGTCTGGGAGAGCGGCCGCGTACCGG
The DNA here is from genome assembly GCA_025169545.1 of Anguilla japonica. Classification (NCBI taxonomy): domain Eukaryota; kingdom Metazoa; phylum Chordata; class Actinopteri; order Anguilliformes; family Anguillidae; genus Anguilla; species Anguilla japonica. Next base: position 40,017,340 of record CM045895.1, read on the forward strand.
CCTTCCTTCCTCAGCTCGTTTGTCTTGTGAAACGGGCCTGTTTTTGCTGAGGTTTGTCATAATCTCTTCTGTCACCTCTGAGCGGGCTGCTGTGGCAGCCATGTTTGTAGGGTCTGTCACCTCTGAGCGGGCTGCTGAGGCAGCCATGTTTGTAGGGTCTGTCACCTCTGAGCGGGCTGCTGAGGCAGCCATGCTTGTAGGGTGAACACACACGCACACGCACGCACACGCAGTTGCTGCAGTGTGAGCTGTGTTTGTAATGTAGTGTTTGTTTTGGCGCATCTGCTCAGATGGGGACAGACAGCAGATGCTGCAGATTCTGGCCGCTGGTCAGGACAACACAGCGCACTTCAGCCTCAGCGCAGCGCGCAGGGATGCGTCAGCGACATCGCCACAGCGCGTCCCTTTAACCTTTAACCTTTAACCTTTACCCTCACACTGCCCTGTCATGTGATCCTCCACAGTGAAAAGGGCTCAGCCACTGGCGGCGCTTCTGCTGATGGGGGCGAGGCATTTGTCGTGATGTCAGATGTGAAAGGTTACCTTGGAGAGAGTGTGTTGGTAATGTGCTTAACAGTTTTCCTTTAGCTATCACCTACAATTACATCTGGGAGTATAGGCTGCGGTTTACTACTGCCTCCTAGAACCATCAAAGGTGCATTTTAACATGGCCAAGCATCACTCTTCATCTCCACACAGACAATATTTCATACCGCTGCCATTTTGGCTCAAAGAGTGCCAGATTACCGTCTGCTGGAGTCCTTACAGGATTACATTACATTACATTACATTACAGGCCGAGCAGCTCTTAGGGCTGACTTACCATTTTGCATTTTACATTGCCATTTATACGTGGATATATACTGAGCAATTTCGCCCTCATACAATCTGCCTACCCGGAGAACCTCCTTTCGGTTACAAGCCCAGTTCCTTACCCACTGTGCTACACTAGGCCGAGAGCAGGGCTGCCATTTTGGCTCAAGAGTGCCAGATTACCGTCTGCTGGAGTCCTTACAGGCCGAGAGCAGGGCTGCCATTTTGGCTCAAAGAGTGCCAGATAACTGTGTGCTGCAGCCAAGAGCACCTTAAGGGCTAAATCATTTTCACACTGGAGTGTACGGGACCAAGTCCTGCCACAGAAGGGGGGGGGGGCATGTGGACATGGGAATTCTGAGAGAATAACAGATTGGAGACGATTGTGATCAGCTTGTTTATTTTCTTGGGTGGTTATTGTGTCTGTATAATATGAACAGGTGATACTGGCTCCGTGTGTTTTATTTTAATATGGCCACGTCTCCCTGGCTGTGTGTGTGTTTATTTACGTGGAGGTGATTATGACTACAGTGTTTCCTTGTTTTGCTCAGAGTCAGAGATGCAAAGCTGGTTCCAGACGCAGATCTGAGAACAAGGTGTGATGTAATGAGCCAGGGAGCGCACACACATCAGCACCGCTCTTCAGATTAAAATCCGTGATTACAAAGTGCTGCCAAGCGGTCTGTCTGTCTGAGATACGCGGAGGTTCTGCTGCTCCAGCTGTCTGCTCTGCAGGAGACTGGGATTATTCCAGAGAGGAGAGAGTTTGTCCCGTTTGAATCGGCCCGGCGATGTTGTCCATGGAAGTGAAATGGAATGTAAACAGTTTAAGCCTCTGCTCAGACAGAGGTACTGACAGGGTCCAGCGGGCATTTCTCTAGTCAGCTCTGTCATACAGGGGCTGCTCACGCACGCACACACACACACGCACACATGCATACGCACGTACACGCACACACACGCACGTGTGCTCACTCACACACGCACACACACACACACACACACATGCATGCGCACGTACACGCACACACATGCACGTGTGCTCACACACACACACACACATATGCATGCGCACGTACACGCACACACACGCACGCGTGCTCGCTCACACACGCACGCACACACACATGTGCACTCACACACACACGCATGCGTGCTCGCTCACACACGCACGCACACACGCGTGCACTCACACACACACACGCATGCGTGCTCGCTCACACACACACACACACACACACTCATCAGCGGTGCTGTGGGGTTGGTGTGTAATGGAAGTGCTGTGTGTGCTGGAGGGTGGCGGGGTTAAGGAGTTAAATGGCGGGTTAAAGAGGGATCGGGTTCCTGGCTGCTCTGGTTTTTTTTCTTTTTTTGTTCAACCAGGAAACAGAAATGCCTGCTGCTGTATTATAGGCGCATGTTATACTGACACACCCCCACCCCTGCCCCCCTGCCGTTTCTGAGTGAGAAACTGATCCTGTTCTATCCTCCTGTTCTCCTGCGCTCCCTCCTCCTCTCCTCCTCACCTCCTCTCCTGCACCTCTCCCCATCCCTCCCTGTAGTCTCTAATTGACTATGTTAGCTTAGGGTTGTAGCTAGGTAAGCTGTTTGTCTTAGTTGACTTAGTTATTGCACTTGTGCCTACTCAACTATTGCTTGTATTATTTGCATAGACTGCTTTGTTGCTGCCTTTGTTTGTGCTGATCAGATTAACCTACAGGGTCCAAGTTAAACTAGGCGGTCGCTCCCTGCACTTGGAACTGTACTTCCCCCTGGGGTTTTCAGCGCACTTGTTCCTGATTATGATTATACACTTTGTTGTGACACGTCGCCCTGGATAAGAGCGTCTGCCAGATGCCTGTAATGCAATGCAATGAGATCGGCACTCCCAGCCTGCTCCCCGCTGCTGTAAAGCTGTTAGGGATCGCTGTGAGGAGAACTGGAGCAGACGTTCTGCTTTCTGTGGGGTCAGGATAACGCTTCGTTAAGGCGCGTTCTGGAGCTCTGCTGACGGTCTCTGAACGTACAGCAGACAGTGTTCAGACAGCGTTCAGCGAGCGGAGCCCCCCCCCCCCCGACACGGCGAGGCTGCGGCTGGCTTTAACGAGAGCGACGCCTTATCGCCGCTCTTCTCACTGCGACAGCCACTCAGGGTGAACAGCTGGCTCATGCGGGTGGTTATTGATTGGCTGCTGAGGGTTTGCGTGTTTAGGAGGGTGCGGTCGTGTTCTCTCCTGATCTGAACACGCAGTGCGTTCATTAATGCTAATGACCCCGGGCCCGGCCCAGCCGCCCCTCCTGCATCAGCACAGCGCCGATCACTGGCCTCCCACAATGCCCTGCGCCTGTTAATAGTAACGGGGAGTGTGTGAGTGTGTGAGTATGTGTACGTGTGTGTGTGTGTGTGTGTGTGTGTGTGTGTGTGTGTGTATGTGTGTGTTTGTGTGTGTGTGTGTGTGTGTGTGTGTGTGTGTGTGTTTGCATGCATGTGTGTGTGTGACCCCTTCAGCCGGGCAGTCAGGCGTCATGTGCAGCAGAGCTGTGTGCGGGGGGGGGGGGGGGTGTCTCAGGGTTGGCCACAATAACTTAACAAATTGGCGCATGGGGAGACACGAGATGACATAAAGACACCTGTTGCTACTACCATTTTCTTGGGGGGAAAAATGATTGACTTTGTATTTTGACCGTATTGTCGCCATTAATTCGCATTGGAGCTGGTGGCTGAGACGCCTACAGGAGCCAACTGCACTGGCGCTAGTGAGCAACACCTCAACAAGACCAGGAAGTGAGCCGCGACACGCCCCACAGCGACACCCCTCGGGTCCTGTCCCCATGGCGGGGGGGCAGGGGGGCACCCTGCTGACGGGGGGGCGGGGGGGCACCCTGGGGGGCACCCTGGTCCTGCAGGCCGCCATCTCCAGAGAGAGGAATGCGCCGCTCGATAAGCCCCGCCCCCCCAGACTACAGCGCGGCTCTGACCAGCGCTCGGATCCTAATCGCGCTTCTGACCCCCCCCCCCCCCTCCCCCATCGCAGTCACCCCCTCTGCATAGCCAGAGTTATGCATGTGCGCGATGCGTCACAGACTGCTTCTGTTCAGCGCACTTCCCGGGTCTGCACTGCCCCGCGCTGTGATCATGTGATCAGGCTCAGACGCGTCTCTCGCCGTTCGGTTTCAGAAAGAGCAGGCGAACTCCGAGCCTCCTGCTGTGTTTGTGCAGATTGTGCTGTAGATTGCTTCTGCCTGTTCTAATCTTCCGCTCATCGTGCGTCCGTGGGATGGGTCTGACGATGTCTCTGCTCGTCTCCTGCATCTCAGGGATCTGAGAGATCCGGGCTTTTCTGTGGGAGTTTGGAGAACTGTGACCTCGTGCAGCTTTCAGTCAGGACTGCACAAGCGTAGAGATTTGTTATCAGGCCAGGAGGGAGTTACGAGTGCCTTCGTGTTCAGCCAAGTACAAATCCATCCAGCTTTTATCTCAGCAGCTTTCAGTGGAGGCTGCAGTTCAGACATTTAGTGAACTGAAAACTTTTGGCTGCCTTCTGGATGTGTGTCCAGCCCGAACAGCACAGCGGAGGGATATCTGTGTGTGAGCGACAGAGCGCCACAGCGGAGGGATATCTGTGTGTGTGAGCGAGCGACAGAGCGCCACAGCGGAGGGATATCTGTGTGTGAGCGAGCGACAGAGCGCCACGGCGGAGGGATATCTGTGTGTGTGAGCGAGCGACAGAACGGCACAGCGGAGGGATATCTGTGTGTGTGAGCGAGCGACAGAGCGGCACAGCGGAGGGATATCTGTGTGTGTGAGCGAGCGACAGAGCGCCACAGCGGAGGGATATCTGTGTGTGTGAGCGAGCGACAGAACGGCACGGCGGAGGGATATCTGTGTGTGTGAGCGAGCGACAGAGCGGAGGGATATCTGTGTGTGTGAGCGAGCGACAGAACGTGGCACGCGGAGGGATATCTGTGTGTGTGAGCGAGCGACAGAACGCACAGCGGAGGGATATCTGTGTGTGTGAGCGAGCGACAGAACGCACAGCGGAGGGATATCTGTGTGTGTGAGCGAGCGACAGAGGCACAGCGGAGGGATATCTGTGTGTGTGAGCGAGCGACAGAGCGCCACAGCGGAGGGATATCTGTGTGTGTGAGCGAGCGACAGAACAGCACGGCGGAGGGATATCTGTGTGTGTGAGCGAGCGACAGAACGCCACAGCGGAGGGATATCTGTGTGTGTGAGCGAGCGACAGAGCGCCACAGGCGGAGGGATATCTGTGTGTGTGAGCGAGCGTTCAGTGTTCCTCATAAACTCAGTGAGCTCCTCTGGGTAACAGCTTGCTGTAAATGACCGCTGTGGTTGTCATGACGGCACGCACGTCTGTGGTCATGGGAATTGGTGAATATTTGAGTGGTCAGAAATATTTGGCTTGTTGTTCTGATGAAAGTGTTTCTGTAGCGCTGCCCGGGTGTGTGGCGTCATACCTGCAGGTCAGGTGACCCGCCCGCCGTCCTGGCGGAAGAGACTTCAGTTTCTGTTACTTCACAGGTTTTTGGGAAACGAGGTGTTTGCGTTGTGTTGATATGAGTAAGTGTTCTCCTTGTGTTGTCTGCGTGTGTGCGTGTGTGTGTGTTTGTGTGTGTGTGTGTGCGTGTGTCTGTGTGCGTGTGTGCGTGTGTGCATGTGTGTGCGCGTGTGTGTGTGCGTGTGTGCGTGTGTGTGTGTGTGTGTGTGTGTGTGTGTGTGTGATGTGTGTGCGTGCGTGTGCGTGCGTGTGTGCGTGTGTGAGTGAGTGCGTGTGTAATGTGTGTGAGTGAGTATGAGTGAGTGAGTGGTATCCTGGTCCAGCAGTAATGTCAGACCCATTGAGCGATGACTGTACGCTTTGGCTGAAGATGGGCTGCAGCCGTTTCTCTCTGTGCGGAGTTAGCCTCTCTCTCTTCTTTGCAGCTCTTTTATTGCCCGGTCCTGAGCAGAAACTTGATGCCTCTTGGGTCGGGGGGCTGCCCTAAAAGCCCCCCCCCCCCCCCCCCCCCCCCAGCAGATCCCTGGAGAGTCCTGTCCTGACGACAGCACCTGTCCGTCAGCCGAGTCTCTGAGTGCTCCTCTTACAGCTGACCTGTGACCCCTGCTCCAGATACTGGATCCTGAGGGCTGGCTCTGCAGGGGGCTGAAGGGAAATGTAGTTTTTTAGTCAGTAAAGCGGATTATCGCACGTTTGCCTTTAGCAGAGTCAGTGCAGACGGACTCAGCAGCAGACGGTCAGAGTTGGGCTCAGTTTAGGGTCCCGGGCACTCCAGAGACACGCCCCCCCTCCCATCGCGCCCCCCCCCCCCCCCCCCCCCCCCCCCCCCAGCGAGGATGTTGATTACAGACGCGCTTCGGTACACACGGCCAGATCTCCCTCACAGAGCTGAGATGCGTGTCTGCACGTGAGAACAGCGTTGTGAGTGTGAGTGTGAGTGTGAGTGTGAGTGTGAGTGTGAGTGTGAGTGTGTGTGAGTGTGAGTGTGAGTGTGAGTGTGAGTGTGAGTGTGTGAGTGTGAGTGTGTGAGTGTGTGAGTGTGAGTGTGAGTGTGTGAGTGTGAGTGTGAGTGTGAGTGTGAGTGTGAGTGTGAGTGTGAGTGTGAGTGTGAGAGTGTGAGTGTGAGTGTGAGTGTGAGTGTGAGTGTGAGTGTGTGAGTGTGAATGTGAGTGTGAGTGTGAGTGTGAGTGTGAGTGTGAGTGTGAGTGTGAGTGTGAGTGTGAGTGTGAGTGTGAGTGTGAGTGTGAGTGTGAGTGTGTGTGTGTGTGTGTGTGTGTGTGTGTGTGTGTGTGTGTGTGAGTGTGAGTGTGAGTGTGTGTGTGTGTGTGTGTGTGTGTGTGTGAGAGTGAGTGTGAGTGTGTGTGTGTGAGTGTGAGTGTGAGTGTGTCTGCACGTGGGACCTGGAGTCTCGCTGTACCCAGCGTTGTGTGTGTGTGTGTGTGTGTGTGTGTGTGTGTGTGTGTGTGGGGGGGCAGGCTGAGTGCTGTTTGTTTGTGAGGACCACACAGCCTCGGTCCCTGTGACATCTGCTCACTGTTACCGCCTGACCGCACGCTCCTCCTCTGCTCCACCCCCCCACCCCACCCCCACCCCCCCACGCTGAAATGACAAACTTGTGATAATGAAAGGGGAGACATTGAGGGGAGGGGGCGGGGGGGGCTGAGTGTAGGAATGCCAGCGATGCAGCCGCATGTGACTCTCTGTGGCCCCGCCCCTTCCCTATGGCGTAGGTGCTGCACAGGTTGTGCCTGCACAGGTAGACGCTGCGCGGGTAGCACAGGTAGACACTGCGCAGGTAGCACAGGTGGGCGCTGCGCAGGTGGCACAGGTAGGCGCTGCGCAGGTAGCACAGGTAGACGCTGCGACTCTGTTGTTTTTGACTCTTTGCCGTGGTTTAGAGGGGCCTCAGCTTCTCCATGTGAGATTCAGATGCTTCTTCTGACAACCAATCGGCTTTTAAAGCCTGCTCTGCTGACAGTCAATCAGCCAATCAGCTTTTAAAGCCCCCCCTGCTGACAGCCAATCAGCCAATCAGCTTTTAAAGGCTGCTGTGAAGGGGGCATCGTGGGAAGGCATGGGGTGGGGGCTGTTTGTTTTGTGCACTTCCCTGCTGCTGCCGCCTGGTACCTGGACGCCCCTATTTGTCTGGCCTCTGAGGGGGGGCTGTAATCCCCCCCATCCTGGGCGTACCAGCTGGCACGCTCTGCCCTGCCGGATCAGGCCCTGGGACAGTAATGACACAGGAAGTGAGGCGCGGGCAGACTGCTCTACAGATGGCACTGTGCTCTCACAGCGCTGGGTTTGGGGGCGGGGGGAGTTTCCTGTCTGCTCCGGGCCGGCAGATATTTGTGTACTGTGTAGTGTGTAGTGTGTTGTGTATGATGTATGGATATAGAGTGTGTTGTGTATGATGTATTGATATAGAGTGTGTTGTGTATGATGTATTGATATAGAGTGTGTTGTGTATGCTGTATGGATAGAGTGTGTTGTGTATGATGTATGGATATTGAGTGTGTTGTGTATGATGTATTGATATAGAGTGTGTTGTGTATGCTGTATTGATAGTGTGTTGTGTATGCTGTATGGATATTGAGTGTGTTGTGTATGATGTATTGATATTGAGTGTGTTGTGTATGATGTATTGATATAGAGTGTGTTGTGTATGCTGTATTGATATAGAGTGTGTTGTGTATGCTGTATTGATATAGAGTGTGTTGTGTATGCTGTATTGATATAGAGTGTGTTGTGTATGCTGTATTGATATAGAGTGTGTTGTGTATGATGTATTGATGTATGCTTGGATGTAGCGTGACACTTCTGACACCCACTCTGAGGCTCCTGTACTGACCTCACTGTTAGTGTGTCTGTGTGTGTGTGTGTGTGTGTGTGTGTGTGTGTGCACAGGATCACTGCCTGTCCGGGTTTGGGGCTGTTGTGCGAGGGGGCAGACGGCCCCCATCTGGAGGGACTGAGTGGGGGTGGGGGTGTCTCATCCTTTTTTTGAGGGGGGAGGGTTCTGTAATTGATTTGAGTGATCTCCAAGGCTCCTGTGTGTTTGTATCCGTCTGTCCCTCGACTGAATCAGCGAGTGCATTAGTTTCCTGTGGGGGGGGGGGGGGGGGGGGGCACTACAGATGGATGAGGCTTTCTGTCACTTCTAATATCCCTCTTCTTAATTATACAGAGGCTCCTCCCCCAGAACAGGTCAGAGGTCAAATGGAATCCTGATGGATTCAAAATTGACCTTATAAGGGTATAACTGCTCTATGCCCAATGACATGTCCTCCGTTAGAAAGACAGTTAGTGAAGACCTCTGTGCAGGATGGCACCTTGTGTGTTTCTCGCTGAGTAAAGGTTAGAAGTTTGCATGTTTTTTGGCAGGTAAAGGGTAGTGGCTTGTGTGTTTTTTGGGGGGTAAGGGTTAGTGGGTTGTGTGTTTTTTGGGGGGTAAGGGTTAGTGGGTTGTGTGTTTTTGGGGGGTAAGGGTTAGTGGGTTGTGTGTTTTTGGGGTGTAAGGGTTAGTGGGTTTGTCTGTTTTTTGGGGGGTAAGGGTTAGTGGGTTGTGTGTTTTTTGGGGTGTAAGGGGTAGTGGGTTGTGTGTTTTTTGGGGTGTAAGGGGTAGTGTGGGTTGTGTGTTTTTTGGGGTGTAAGGGTTAGTGGGTTGTGTGTTTTTGGGGTGTAGGGGTAGCGGGTTGTGTGTTTTGGGGTGTAAAGGGTAGTGGGTTGTGTGTTTTTTGGGGTGTAAGGGGTAGTGGGTTGTGTGTTTTTGGGGTGTAAGGGGTAGTGGGTTGTGGGTGTTTTTTTTTGGGTGTAAGGGTAGTGGGTTGTGTGTTTTTTTGGGGTGTAAGGGGTAGTGGGTTGTGTGTTGTGTGTTTTTTGGGGTGTAAGGGTTAGTGGGTTGTGTGTTTTTTGGGGGTAGTGGGTTGTGGTTTTTGGGGTGTAGGGGTTAGTGGGTTGTGTGTTTTTGGGGTGTAAGGGGTAGTGGGTTGTGTGGACGTTGCTGAGCCCAGCTCTTGCTTGTTTTGGCTGACTGGTCTGCAGGTAAAGACTCTGCGGTGAGCGTTGGGCTCCTGTTATTGAGAGCTCATCGCTGTTTGTTTGGGGGGGGGGGTGAAAACAAACAGTGGTGAAGGCCGTGGTCTGTGGGTGAACTCCGCACTCCAGCGTGGCGGGTTAGGGGTCCTCAGGGCTGCGGTGTGCCAGCATGGCGGGTTAGCGGTCCTCAGGGCTGCGGTGCCAGCATGGCGGGTTAGCGGTCCTCAGGGCTGCGGTGTCAGCATGGCGGGTTAGGGGTCCTCAGGGCTGCGGTGTCAGCATGGCGGGTTAGGGGTCCTCAGGGCTGCGGTGTCAGCATGGCGGGTTAGGGGTCCTCAGGGCTGCGGTGCCAGCATGGCGGGTTAGCGGTCCTCAGGGCTGCGGTGTGCCAGCATGGCGGGTTAGCGGTCCTCAGGGCTGCGCGGTGTGCCAGCATGGCGGGTTAGCGGTCCTCAGGGCTGCGGTGTGCCAGCATGGCGGGTTAGCGGTCCTCAGGGCTGCGGTGTGCCAGCGTGGCGGGTTAGGGGTCCTCAGGGCTGTGCGGTGTGCCAGCATGGCGGGTTAGCGGTCCTCAGGGCTGCGGTGTGCCAGCATGGCGGGTTAGCGGTCCTCAGGGCTGCACGGTGTGCCAGCATGGCGGGTTAGCGGTCCTCAGGGCTGCGGTGTGCCAGCGTGGCGGGTTAGCGGTCCTCAGGGCTGCAGTGTGCCAGCATGGCGGGTTAGCGGTCCTCAGGGCTGCGGTGTGCCAGCGTGGCGGGTTAGGGGTCCTCAGGGCTGCGGTGTGCCAGCATGGCGGGTTAGCGGTCCTCAGGGCTGCAGGTGTGCCAGCGTGGCGGGTTAGCGGTCCTCAGGGCTGCGGTGTGCCAGCGTGGCGGGTTAGCGGTCCTCAGGGCTGCGGTGTGCCAGCATGGCGGGTTAGCGGTCCTCAGGGCTGCACGGTGTGCCAGCATGGCGGGTTAGCGGTCCTCAGGGCTGCAGTGCCAGCGTGGCGGGTTAGCGGTTCTCAGGGCTGCGGTGTCAGCATGGCGGGTTAGCGGTCCTCAGGGCTGCGGTGTGCCAGCGTGGCGGGTTAGCGGTCCTCAGGGCTGCAGTGTGCCAGCATGGCGGGTTAGCGGTCCTCAGGGCTGCGGTGCCAGCATGGCGGGTTAGCGGTCCTCAGGGCTGTGCGGTGTACCAGCATGGCGGGTTAGCGGTCCTCAGGGCTGCGGTGTGCCAGCGTGGCGGGTTAGGGGTCCTCAGGGCTGCGGTGTGCCAGCATGGCGGGTTAGCGGTCCTCAGGGCTGCAGTGTGCCAGCGTGGCGGGTTAGCGGTCCTCAGGGCTGCGGTGTGCCAGCGTGGCGGGTTAGCGGTCCTCAGGGCTGCGGTGTGCCAGCATGGCGGGTTAGCGGTCCTCAGGGCTGCACGGTGTGCCAGCATGGCGGGTTAGCGGTCCTCAGGGCTGCAGTGCCAGCATGGCGGGTTAGCGGTCCTCAGGGCTGCACGGTGTGCCAGCATGGCGGGTTAGCGGTCCTCAGGGCTGCGCGGTGTGCCAGCATGGCGGGTTAGCGGTCCTCAGGGCTGCGGTGTTAGCATGGCGGGTTAGCGGTCCTCAGGGCTGCGGTGTCAGCATGGCGGGTTAGCGGTCCTCAGGGCTGCGGTGCCAGCGTGGCGGGTTAGGGGTCCTCAGGGCTGCGGTGTGCCAGCGTGGCGGGTTAGCGGTCCTCAGGGCTGCGGTGTGTCCAGCATGGCGGGTTAGCGGTCCTCAGGGCTGCGGTGTGTGCCAGCATGGCGGGTTAGCGGTCCTCAGGGCTGCGGTGTGCCAGCATGGCGGGTTAGCGGTCCTCAGGGCTGCGGTGTGCCAGCGTGGCGGGTTAGGGGTCCTCAGGGCTGCGGTGCCAGCATGGCGGGTTAGCGGTCCTCAGGGCTGCGGTGTGCCAGCATGGCGGGTTAGGGGTCCTCAGGGCTGCGGTGTGTGCAGCATGGGGGTTAGCGGTCCTCAGGGCTGCGGTGCCAGCATGGCGGGTTAGCGGTCCTCAGGGCTGCGGTGTGCCAGCATGGCGGGTTAGCGGTCCTCAGGGCTGCGGTGTGCCAGCATGGCGGGTTAGCGGTCCTCAGGGCTGCGGTGTCAGCATGGCGGGTTAGCGGTCCTCAGGGCTGCGGTGTCAGCATGGCGGGTTAGCGGTCCTCAGGGCTGCGGTGTGCCAGCATGGCGGGTTAGCGGTCCTCAGGGCTGCGGTGTGCCAGCATGGCGGGTTAGCGGTCCTCAGGGCTGCGGTGTGTCAGCATGGCGGGTTAGCGGTCCTCAGGGCTGCGGTGTCAGCGAGTCACTTCCGGTCACTCTGGACCAGACGGGTCAGCACACCGTTTCTCAAGTGCGGTAGACGGACCGTTACTACCCCATGCTCTCAGCCTTTTAGAGGAGTTAAGCAGGCCTGTGTGTGTGTGTGTTTGTGTGTGCGTGTGTGTGTCTGTGAGTGTGTGTGTGTGTGTGTGTGTGTGTGTGTGTGAGTGTGTGTCTGTGTCTGTGTGTGTGTGTGTGTGTGTGTGTGTGTGTGTGTGTGTGTATGAGTATGAGTGTGAGTGTGTGTAGATTTGGGGTGTGTGTGGGTAAGGGGGCAGATTTGGGGTGTGTGTGGGTAAAGGGGGCAGATTTGGGGTGTGTGTGGCTACGGGGCAGATTTGGGGTGTGTGTGGTAAGGGGGCAGATTTGGGGTGTGTGTGGGTAAAGGGGGCAGATTTGGGGTGTGTGTCGGTAAAGGGGGCAGATTTGGGGTGTGTGTGGGTAAGGGGGCAGATTTGGGGTGTGTGTGGGTAAAGGGGGCAGATTTGGGGTGTGTGTGGGGTAAAGGGGGCAGATTTGGGGTGTGTGTGGGTAAAGGGGGCAGATTTGGGGTGTGTGTGGGTAAAGGGGGGCAGATTTGGGGTGTGTGTGGGTATGGGGGCAGATTTGGGGTGTGTGTGGGTAAAGGGGGCAGATTTGGGGTGTGTGTGGGTAAAGGGGGCAGATTTGGGGTGTGTGTGGGTAAAGGGGGCATATTTGGGGTGTGTGTGGGTACGGGGGCAGATTTGGGGTGTGTGTGAGTAAAGGGGGCAGATTTGGGGTGTGTGCGGGTAAAGGGGGCAGATTTGGGGTGTGTGTGGGTAAAGGGGGCAGATTTGGGGTGTGTGTGGGTAAAGGGGGCAGATTTGGGGTGCTGTGCTGCAGAGGAAGACCTCGGCAGCTCTTCGGCGCACCCTGCTGCTTTGGAGGTGAAGTTGTGAGGCGCTGTGATGTGAGGCCAGGGACAGGTCCTGCAGGGTCAGTTTCAGTAGCGCAGAGAATCGGACTGTGTCCCTGAGCAGGCTACCGTGGAAACGCCTTCCAGACCCAGACCCACCCACTGTGCTGGGAGAGGCCAGATCACACAACCGCTGGCAGCACAACAGAGTCCCAACCCAGCCTGCTAACACACACACACACACACACAGACCACACTCACACACACACACACACAGAAACACTCACACACACACACACACACACACACTCACACAGCCAGTGCGTTAGCACCTGTGACACTGTTCTACATTTTGGGAGGAATCATGCTGAGCACTCCCTCACCTTTCCCGGCTCTCCTGTTGGGGGTCAGGGGTCAGGGGTGAAAGGGGCGTGGTCAGGAGGAGTGTGTAATGGCCCCAGATGTTGCTTTAGCCCCTCAGGAGAGCTGGGGGAAGCAGCAAGCATCCTGGACTGTCCCCGCTGAGCAGGGAGGGGGTGTTTCACAAGAGTGACCAGCCCCTGTTCTGAGCCCTGATGTGGCCGCATCTCATGTTCCATAATGGGAGCTGTCTGTCAAATGGAGGGGCGGGGGAGGGGGCGGGGCTTGTTGGCCTTTCTTCTTTTGCTCCTAAATTTCACTCGTGAACATGAGCGTTTGTGTGGCGGCCATTTTAATTATGTAGATGGAGGAGGGGGCCCTTTGCTAACTCCCTGTCCCATCTCCTGTGTGAGCGCCTGTCCTGTCTCATTGGTGTGAGCGCTTGTCCTGTCTCATTGGTGTGAGCGCTTGTCCTGTCTCATTGGTGTGAGCGCTTGTCCTGTCTCATTGGTGTGAGCGCTTGTCCTGTCTCATTGGTGTGAGCGCTTGTCCTGTCTCATTGGTGTGAGCGCTTGTCCTGTCTCATTGGTGTGAGCGCTTGTCCTGTCTCATTGGTGTGAGCGCTTGTCCTGTCTCATTGGTGTGAGCGCCTGTCCTGTCTCATTGGTGTGAGCGCTTGTCCTGTCTCATTGGTGTGAGCGCTTGTCCTGTCTCATTGGTGTGAGCGCTTGTCCTGTCTCATTGGTGTGAGCGCTTGTCCTGCTCTTTGTGTTTCCTCTGACTGCTGCTCCCCAGGGAGAGCCTGTCCTTTTGTATAGCGATATAGCTCAGGAGGTAAGACCGATTGTCTGGCAGTCGGAGGGTTGCCGGTTCAAACCCCGCCCTGGGCATGTCGAAGTGTCCTTGAGCAAGACACCTAACCCCCTAACCTCTAACTGCTCTGGCGAATGAGAGGCATCAATTGTAAAGCGCTTTGGATAAAAGCGCTATATAAATGCAGTCCATTTACCATTTACCATCCTGGATGAGGAGATCCCCCTGTGCTCATCTCTCTTCAGTGGCCACCATTTCTGCTGGTGCCCCACAGTCACATGACCAGCTGGTACCCCCCAGTCACATAACCTGCTGGTGCTCTAGTCACATGACCAGCTGGTACCACCCAGTCACATGACCAGCTGGTGCCCTAGTCACATGACCAGCTGGTACCACCCAGTCACATGACCTGCTGGTACCCCCCAGTCACATGACCAGCTGGTACCCCCTAGTCACATGACCTGCTGGTGTCCTGTCACATTTTCTTATTTATTGGCTTCCCCTTTCTTCCCGGTAGATGATCTGCTTTTAGGGATGATCTGGTGTCTTGGTGCCGGTGGGCTGGTCGCAGTCAGAGCTGTGCTTGCAGGAAGCTCGCGGTACGAGACAGAAAATCCCGGCAGGAATTCCTCCATTCCAGCCATAGTTTGCTCCTCCTGCTGAAACAGTGTCTGCCGCTGGCGAATGCGCCTCGCTGTGGATTACCTCCGGCTCGTCTGCAGCCCAGAGCCCGCCCCACTCAGGAATCTTATTCGGAAACAGACCGAGAGAGAGCCCAAAGCAGCAAGTGGCTCCTCACATGGAGGGTGTCCCACAAACCCCCCCGGCCCCCCCTCAGTATATCCCCCGTCTCAACCTCCAGCGATTATCCTGGACCTCTGATTCCTGTAGAGAAAGCAACAAAAACAAAAAAATGTTTTTTTAAGGCCCATTTCTGCTCCTGCTCCTGCTCCTGGCCTGTCTCTGCTCCCGGCCTGTTTCTGCTCCTGCTCCCGGCCTGTTCTGCTCCTGCTCCTGGCCTGTCTCTGCTCCTGCTCCTGCTCCCGGCCTGTTTCTGCTCCTGCTCCCAGCCTGTCTCTGCTCCGGCCTGTTTCTGCTCCTGCTCCTGCTCCCGGCCTGTTTCTGCTCCTGCTCCTGCTCCCGGCCTGTTTCTGCTCCTGCTCCCAGCCTGTTTCTGCTCCTGCTCCTACCCCCGGCCTGTTTCTGCTCCTGCTCCTGCTCCCGGCCTGTTTCTGCTCCTGCTCCCAGCCTGTCTCTGCTCTCGGCCTGTTTCTGCTCCTGCTCCTGCTCCCGGCCTGTTTCTGCTCCTGCTCCTGCTCCCGGCCTGTTTCTGCTCCTGCTCCCAGCCTGTTTCTGCTCCTGCTCCTACCCCCGGCCTGTTTCTGCCCCTGCTCCTGGCCTGTCTCTGCTCCTGCTCCCAGCCTGTCTCTGCTCTCGGCCTGTTTCTGCTTCTGCTCCTGCTCCCGGCCTGTTTCTGCTCCTGCTCCTGCTCCCGGCCTGTTTCTGCTCCTGCTCTCAGCCTGTTTCTGCTCCTGCTCCCGGCCTGTTTCTGCTCCTGCTCCCAGCCTGTTTCTGCTCCTGCCCCCGGCCTGTTTCTGCTCCTGCTCCCAGCCTGTTACTGCTCCTGCTCCTACCCCCGGCCTGTTTCTGCTCCTGCTCCCGGCCTGTTCTGCTCCTGCTCCTGGCTGTCTCTGCTCCTGCTCCCAGCCTGTCTCTGCTCTCGGCCTGTTTCTGCTCCTGCTCCTGCTCCCGGCCTGTTTCTGCTCCTGCTCCTGCTCCCGGCCTGTTTCTGCTCCTGCTCCCAGCCTGTTTCTGCTCCTGCTCTCGGCCTGTTTCTGCTCCTGCTCCCAGCCTGTTTCTGCTCCTGCTCCCGGCCTGTCTCTGCTCCTGCTCCCAGCCTGTTTCTGCTCCTGCCCCCGGCCTGTTACTGCTCCTGCTCCTACCCCCGGCCTGTTTCTGCTCCTGCTCTCAGCCTGTTTCTGCCCCTGCTCTCAGCCTGTTCTGCTCCCGGCCTGTTACTGAATGGGATGGGCTTTGCTGGTTTCCCTCCTACAGTTTTGGGAGGCCCCCCCCACGCTCACATGCTTCCTCTCTCACTTCCTGCTGCTCGCTCCCATCAGGCCCTGCAGAAAGGAGCAGCTTCCTGTTTGTGGGGCTGAATGGAGATACTCTTCCCAGCCTGTGTAATGACGCAGGGAATCGCTGGGAGTTACACTCAGCCCCGCCCGGGAAAATCATTCCGCCATTGTGTGTGTGTGTGTGTGTGTGTGTGTGAGAGTGTGAGTGTGTGTGTGTGTGTGTGTGTGTGTGTGTGTGTGTGTGAGTGTGAGTGTGTGTGTGTGTGTGTGTGTGTGTGTGTGTTTTGTTTTTTAAAAATCTATTTTCGGCATCATATTTTTTCTTTTTGACTTGTTTTATTTTCCATGGAATTGTGAAGACAATGAGAGCCGCTCAGAGCTGTACCCCCCCCCCCCCCGCTCCCCCCCGCTTCCTGCGCACACACAGGCGCTCAAACAGACACACACAGGTTCACACATGCACACACATGCACACACAGACACACAGACACACACACACAGGTTCACACAGACACACATAGACACACACACACACACACACACAGGTTCACACAGACACACATGCACACACAGACACACAGACACACACACACAGGTTCACACAGACACACATGCACACACATGCACACACAGAAACACACACACACAGGTTCACACAGGTTCACACAGGCATGCACAGGTTCACACATGCACACACATGCACACACATGCACACACAGACACACAGACACACAGACACACATGCACACACATGCACACACAGAAACACACACACGCACAGGTTCACACAGGTTCACACAGGCATGCACTGTGCCTTCCGTGCCAAGCAAATCTTGATATGTGCTTGTGTGTCTTTGTAGTTCTGGAGCGGTGCTGTTTGTTTGCGTTCCAGTACCAAAGATGCACTCGATTGGCCAACCAGCAGAAAATAAGGGCCTGCGTGTCTCAGACGAGCGAGTCTCTCACTCCTGCAGGAGGTGTGAATGCCTCGCCGTTAGAAAGCTCAGGCCGTCTGCCCATGAGGAGCAGAGGGTGCGAGTCACAGAGCTGAGAATCAGCCTCAGGCTTGGGGCTGTTAGGCCTTTATCTGATATGAACGTAGATTTAACTGCTCTTTGTTCTTTTTACTGTTTGTTCTTAATGTAAATTGGCAGAATCTTATTTGCTTGTGAATAATTGATTTAAAATATATTTCTCCTCCTTGTCACGGAGCGTGATGATGCCCCTCACCCCTGTGCCCCCCCACCCCACCCCACAGGCCCCTCTCCACTGACAGGGGCAGAGCCAGGGCGATTAGGACGCTGCCCCCCCACAGTGCCCCCCCCACGGCAGGCAGTGCGTCTCTAATGGACACAACTGTGCTGTAATGAGGCCGCTACGCACCGCTCGTTTGTGAACACGCTGACGGGGGGGGGGGGCACGGGGGGGGGGGGGGCGCGGAGGGGGGGGGGGGGGCTCGTTAGTTCCGTTGGTTTGATTGTGTTATTCTGGGCCATTAAGTGGGCAAAGTGTTCTCTGGGCTCTGAGGGCGGGGTCGGGTGCAGGACGCCGCGTTCGATGGCATGTGTGATTCATCAGACCTTTGTTTTGGTGGAGGGGGGGCTGGTGACATCCGCGGGTCCTGTGGGTGGCTTTGTGGGGACTTCCTCTTCTCGCTGCACACCGCAGCAGCTGATTTGCTCTTTTGTCTGTGTCCTGGCTAAGAACGCCATGGCGTGCTGGCGTCTGTACACCCGCCACACAGACGCCCACTACCGCCATCGCCCCAAACTCCCGTCAACCCTGTCTGTGAACCCTGCCCCAACGGTCTGTAAACCCTGCCCCAAACCCTGTCTGTAAACCCTGCCCCAAACCCTGTCTGTAAACCCTGACTGTCTGTAAACCCTGCCCCAAACTCTGTCTGTAAACCCTGACTGTCTGTAAACCCTGCCCCAAACTCTGTCTGTAAACCCTGACTGTCTGTAAACCCTGCCCCAAACTGTCTGTAAACCCTGCCCCAAACCCTGTCTGTAAACCCTGCCTGTCTGTAAACCCTGCCCCAAACGGTCTGTAAACCCTGCCCCAAACTGTCTGTAAACCCTGACTGTCTGTAAACCCTGCCCCAAACTGTCTGTAAACCCTGACTGTCTGTAAACCCTGCCCCAAACTGTCTGTAAACCCTAACCCAAACCCTGTCTGTAAACCCTGCCCCAAACTGTCTGTAAACCCTGCCCCAAACTCTGTCTGTAAACCCTGACTGTCTGTAAACCCTGCCCGAAACTGTCTGTAAACCCTGCCCCAAACTCTGTCTGTAAACCCTGACTGTCTGTAAACCCTGCCCCAAACTGTCTGTAAACCCTGCCCCAAACCCTGTCTGTAAACCCTGACTGTGTGTAAACCCTGCCCCAAACTGTCTGTAAACCCTGCCCCAAACCCTGTCTGTAAACCCAGCCCCAAACCCTGTCTGTAAACCCTGACTGTCTGTAAACCCTGCCCTGAACTCTGTCTGTAAACCCTGACTGTCTGTAAGCCCTGCCCCAAACCCTGTCTGTAAACCCTGACTGTCTGTAAACCCTGCCCCAGACTCTGTCTGTAAACCCTGACTGTCTGTAAACCCTGCCCCAAACCCTGTCTGTAAACCCTGACTGTCTGTAAACCCTGCCCCAAACTCTGTCTGTAAACCCTGACTGTCTGTAAACCCTGCCCCGAACTCTGTCTGTAAACCCTGACTGTCTGTAAACCCTGCCCCAAACTCTGTCTGTAAACCCTGACTGTCTGTAAACCCTGCCCCAAACTCTGTCTGTAAACCCTGACTGTCTGTAAACCCTGCCCCAAACTCTGTCTGTAAACCCTGACTGTCTGTAAACCCTGCCCCAAACTCTGTCTGTAAACCCTGACTGTCTGTAAACCCTGCCCCGAACTCTGTCTGTAAACCCTGCCCCAAACTCTGTCTGTAAACCCTGACTGTCTGTAAACCCTGCCCCGAACTCTGTCTGTAAACCCTGCCCCAAACTCTGTCTGTAAACCCTGACTGTCTTTAAACCCTGCCCCAAACTCTGACTGTCTGTAAACCCTGCCCCAAACCCTGTCTGTAAACATTACATTACATTACATTACAGGCATTTAGCAGATGCTCTTATCCAGAGCGACTTACATTGCGTCCATTTATACAGCTGGTTATATACTGAAGCAATGCAGGTTAAGTACCTTGCTCAAGGGTACAACAGCAGTGTCCCACTCAGGTATCGAACCTATGACCTTTCGGTTACAAGCCCAGTTCCTTACCCTCTATGCTACACTGCCACCCTGACTGCTGTAAACCCTGCCCCAAACTCTGTCTGTGGATCCGTGTCTGTAAATGCTGCTCGGGGTGCTGTCTGTGGATCCGTGTCTGTAAATGCTGCTCGGGGTGCAGTCTGTGGATCCGTGTCTGTAAATGCTGCTCGGGGTGCTGTCTGTGGATCCGTGTCTGTAAATGCTGCTCGGGGTGCTGTCTGTGGATCGGTGTCTGTAAATGCTGCTCGGGGTGCAGTCTGTGGATCCGTGTCTGTAAATGCTGCTCGGGGTGCTGTCTGTGGATCCGTGTCTATAAATGCTGGCCTTTGCACTCTGAAGGCATTCCAGGGCAGTGGCTCAGCTCAGGTTAAGTTGTTGCTGTTGAACCCTCCGGTCCGGTGGCCTGTGGTAACGCACCGGAAGGTTGCAGCTGCGTTTCCTGAGTGAGGTGTGTTGTGCCAACATGCCCGGAAGTGAATGTTAAAGATAGTTCAAGCTCCGTTGCCGTGGATACGGGTGTTGCTTTTGCAGATAAATAACCCTGATAAATAAGTGCAGAACTGCTGCTGGCGTCCGGAGGGGCATGGCTGTTCAGTTTACTTTATCTGACAGTTATTAAAGTGCATGTTACAGCAAGTCTTGCATCGAGCTGAGTGCCAGCCTTCTTCTGCTTTTTATTTCCTGCCAACTTTCATTTTTAGAAAAATTGTGTAACTCTGCATTTCTTCTGGTCCTGAACTGGTTTCAGTTCATGGTCTCCGCCGACCGTGCCGGGGGGGGGGGGGGGGGGGGGGGGGGGGGGGGGGGGGGGGGGGGGGGGGGGGGGGGCTGTATCAGCAACGAGCTGCTCCAACGTAATATTCAGGTCTGTTTAAGCCCTTCAGGATGGCCTGGCTGGTGGGACATCTCGACTGTGTGCTGCTAAAGCCATTTAGTCAGGAAGAATTTCCCCCTAAATTCAGCTCCCCCCCCCCCCCCTTACGGGACATCACATACGTGTTCAGCGGCACGTTGAGTCAGGCTTCCTGCTGAGCTCGTCTGTGTGTCCCTCGCGCATTCCCAGGTTCTCGTTTGTCCCAGGCTGATGAGTTCTCCGTGGAAAGACGTGTTTTTACAGCTACAGCAGCAGTTCCTGGCCAATCGGCCGCCTCGTTTAAACCGCCACCCTCATTTGGGGTCAGCTGACAGCCGGGACGTTCCCCATGGAACCCCGGTGGAACCCTGGCCAGGCAGACGCTGCCTTTCTGCTCCTGAGACTCTAAAGAGCTGAGAGATGATGGAAAGGATCAGATTAGCAGGGCTTCCCTCCACTGTGGAGTACAGAAACACACTCAGGCCTTCCCTCCTCTGTGGAGTACAGAAACACACTCAGGCCTTCCCTCCTCTGTGGAGTACAGAAACACACTCAGGGCTTCCCTCCACTGTGGAGTACAGAAACACACTCAGAGCAAAGCTACCGGGTATCAGCCAATAGAAACGTGCTCATGCTCTTGGGCTGTAAGTACTGATGTATTGATTTTATCCAGAATTATGTGGATAACTTTAAAAATGTTTTTATTTTATTTTTATTTTTGTCATACTTTTTTCTGCCCAGTTGTTGCTGTCTGGCCCCTGACATACCGCCCCACCCCCCACCCCCGCTAGCTACACTGCTGGTGCTGTACACTAGCCATGCTATGCTGTGCTATGCTATGCTGTGTTATGTTATACAGTATGTTTTTTCTTTGCGTGTGAATAGTTGAAGTTCACAGTGAGCTAATTTGCCCTGTCTGCTTCGATGCCCTGCTCTGCTGTTATATTTCTGTTTAGGTTTCGTTTGATTTTTTTTTTCATTATTAAGTATTCAAATAATTCCTGAGAGGCACCTGTTTGAACTGTCGCGGGTTCCGCGTTCTGAAACAGGAAGGTTTGTGGTTTGAACGAGGCTGGTGATGTAAACGCGGACGGGCTATGTGCAGGAACACGCTCACGCGTGTGTCACGGCAGAGAGATGCTGAGCCTTAACGGGCCAATCAGGAGCCGCCGTGCGGAGCGTGACCCCCGCCTGACCCTCGCATGCCCCCTGCCTGACCCGTCTCTCCCCCGTCTGACCCGCCTCTCCCCCCCCCTCCCGTTGGCAGAGATCCGGACGCAGCTGGGGGAGCAGCTCCGGTGTCTGGACCAGCAGTGCGAGCTGCGCGTGCAGCTGCTGCAGGACCTGCAGGACTTCTTCCGCAAGAAGGCCGAGATCGAGATGGACTACTCCCGCAACCTGGAGAAGCTCGCCGAGAGGTTCCTGGCCAAGACACGCAGTGCCAAGGACCACCTGTTCAAGTAAGTGGGGGGGGGGGGGGCATGCAGCATTACCAATGGTGCTGCTGTTCAAAATAAGTAATTTTGCAGATGATGTACAGTTGCTTTGTCCTGTCCAAGGTGGAACAAAGCGACTTCTGAACTTTTCCACCTTTGATTGCGTTCATTAGACAAAACAAGACGAAAATTGCTCTACTGTGTTGTTTTAAAACTCCAGTAAAATCCTGGGGAAAATGAGCCCGGCGTGTGTTTAATCTGGAGTGGGGCTCCTCCCTGAATCCGCCCCGCCCCTGTTCTGTTTCTGCGTGTCGGACGGCCAAAGTGGGCAGCTGGTGATTTTGTGCTCCAGCTCGTTCGGGTGAAATCCTGCCGCCTGGCTTCTCTCCCTCTCACATGCAGACAGAAGAGCTTTCTCTCATAACGTTGGGCTGGGTCAGACCTGCAGTAACTCTGTGTCTGCGCAGGCTGCTTCTGATAGCCTGTCGTTAACCTTGCTCCCTTATCAGATGAACTGTCACGTTGAGTTTGTCACATGGTGAATTGTGTACAGTGGGCTGCAGCTTGAGCTGGGTGTGGGGGGGGGGGGTGCTGGGGGGGTGTTCGGGCGTAGTCATGGTGGGAGTCTAGACCTGTAGTTTATTACTACACTTCTGACCAGTGGGAGAGCTGTGTCATTGGCTGGACTCTGACCAGGCCCTGTCATTGGCTGGACTCTGACCAGGCCCTGTCATTGGCTGGATTCAGACCAGGCCCTGTCATTGGCTGGACTCAGACCGGGCTCTGTCATTGGCTGGACTCAGTCCGGGCCCTGTCATTGGTTGACTCAGACCAGGCCGGGCCCTGCCATTGGTTGACTCAGCTCGGGACCTGTCATTGGCTGGGCTTGGTTGGGCTCCTGTAGCCCAGACCCTGAGTAAAAGCTCCTCTGTGGGTCCTGCTCGTGTAAATAACATTCAGCCTGTTTCACGTGAGGCTCACGTTCCCCATTACAGTAACGAGCTTAGAGAGACTCTGAGGACTGCCTCCGTCTGAGTGCTTAATCTGCTTTACCAAAGTGTTTACCAAACGCACCGTGCTCCTCGCCGTCTGCGGGGAGTTTGATTGGCTGTCGGGAGCCCAATCAGAACCGCTATTTCTGACTGTCGTAACTAAAAGAGTTTTGCTGATTGTAAAGGTCAGTTTCACCCCCAGATTTCTCTGTGTACAGTCAGAGATGAGCTCTGCCTCAGGCCGGGGGGGGGGGGGGGGGGGGGGGGGGGGGGGGGGGGGGGGGGGGCAGCGGCTTGTTTACTGCAGAATTGAGCTTGACTCTGTTCAAGGTTATGGGCTGTGTGTGTGTATGTTGTGTGTGTGTGCGTGTGTGTGTGTTGTGTGTGTGTGCTGTGTGTGTGTGTGTGTGTGTGTGTGTGTGTGTGTGTGTGTGCTGTGTGTGTGTGTGTGTGTGTGTGTGTGTGTGCTGTATGTGTGTGTGTGTGTGTGTGTGTGTGTGTTTGTGTGTGTTGTGTGTGTTTGTGGAAGGTATTCCAGGCTTTAGACAGACCTGCCCTGGGCAAGGTTCAGACAGGAGGGGTGTGTGAGTAAAAATGCCCCCCCCCCCCATTCTCTGTCCCCTCTCTCTGTTTTCTCTCTCACCCTTTCCCACTCTGCTTTTATTTATTTTTCTTTTTTTCTTCTTCAGCCTGTTTTCCTTCTGTCCATCCTCCCCAGAGCCGTATCATGGAATATTCTACCACACACAAACACACACACTCATGCGCACGCACACACACACACGCATACAAACACACACACTCACGTGCGCACACACACACATGCACACACACTCACATGCGCGCACACACTCACATGCGCACATCCACGCTCCCCCTCCATGCTTCATTCTAAATTAATGATCTTTTTTTTCTCTCTCACGTTTTGTTTGAAATTCACTCCTTGGTCCTCGGTGACTGTGCGTCCTGTTTTATTTATCAGACTCTTTTTCCCGTTTTCTCTGCTGGCATGTGCTTTGTCTTCAATGTGAGGAATTCTTAAGCAAGTGTTGATTTTATATAGAACTATAATTTCAGCAACAAATAAAGTGTTACATACTTTTAGGGGAAAAACACAACATGGATCAGTTCCTCTATGACAGTTGAAGAGCGGCATGGTGTCGACTGACTAAGGGCCTTGGTTGGGTTATTTGCTATTAGCAGTAGTGTTGGGTAAGTGTAGTGTTGGTTTGTTGGGTTATTTGCTATTAGCAGTAGTGTTGGGTAAGTGTAGTGTTGGTTTGTTGGGTTATTTGCTATTAGCAGTAGTGTTGGGTAAGTGTAGTGTTGGTTAGTTGGGTATTGGGCTGTCCTTGCATGCTCTACAAGCAGCTCAACACCGCATGCTTTAAAATCAGCTCAACACCGCGTGCTTTACGAGCAGCTCAACACCGCGTGCTTTACGATCAGCTCAACACCGCGTGCTTTACGAGCAGCTGAACACCGCATGCTTTACGATCAGCTCAACACCGCGTGCTTTAGGATCAGCTCAACACAGCGTGCTTTACGATCAGCTCAACACCGCATGCTTTAGGATCAGCTCAACACCGCGTGCTTTACGATCAGCTCAACACCGCATGCTTTACGAGCAGCTCAACACCGCATGCTTTAGGATCAGCTCAACACCGCATGCGTTAGGATCAGGACCCATCTGCTGCACACGCAGGCCACGCAGGAATGCCAGTTATTTTATTTTCCTCCGATACCCTCCGCCCCCCCCTTCAGCCTGCGAGCTGTCAGCCTCCCTCTCCTCACTGTGCATGGGGCGGGGCGGGGGGGGCACTGAGCCCTCGAGGAACCCAGACCCCAAACCCCTGGTATGCCCGCTATGCACAGGCCCATGGGTGGGAGGGGGGGGTTGGGTTGGGTCTGCCTCTCGACAGCTGGGAGCAGCTGGGCTCCTGCCCCCCCTCACCCGCCAGTGACTGTCAGTGAGGAAATGGGGGGGGGGGGGGGGGGGGTCACATGTGGCGTGGGTCTGTAAATGGGGGGAGAATTGGTCAGATGGTGATAGCCCCCCCCCCCCCGTGTCTAGTATCTGATAAAATTGAGCAGGGAAGCTCCTTAGGGTGACCTTTCTGCTTAAAGGACAGGCTGTTTGTGTTTTTGTTTCTGTGGACGCCACCATTAAAGGAACAGACTGCACACTCTGGGATCTGCCCTGGGGGGGGGGGGCATACTACATCCTGTCTAAACAGGATGTGACCTTGCCAGACAGGTAGAGTGAGTTCATGGTGGGGGCCCCTCAGGAAACCTGATATCCCCCTGCATTTCCTGTTTTCAGCAGAGTCTCAGCAACGGAAGTGTTCTAATGGGGGGGTTGGGGGGTTTCTGGGGGGGGGGGGGGGGTGATCAATGCCACATGGTTACACGCCAGAAAAACACGTGCAGCTGAAGGAAGCTGGGTCCCATGCTGCAGCCTGCTGTGCGTTCTCCACAGCCCCGGGCCAGCGTGTGTATGGGCTCATATAACACGCTTCTTAGCTGAAGTGCAGCATGGCTGTCCTGTCCCAGACTGAGCAGCGACCGTCCCTGAAGACCTGCTGTCTGTGCTGTCTGGCCTGATCAGCCATCCTCTGTCTGTGGCTCTTCTATAGGCCTGTGTCTGTGGTTCTTCTATAGGCCTCTGTCTGTGGTTCTTCTATAGGCCTGTGTCTGTGGTTCTTTATAGGCCTGTGTCTGTGGTTCTTTTATAGGCCTGTGTCTGTGGTTATTTTATAGGCCTGTGTCCGTGGTTCTTCTATAGGCCTGTGTCTGTGGTTCTTTTATAGGTCTGTGTCTGTGGTTATTTTATAGGCCTGTGTCTGTGGTTCTTTTTTAGCCAGGGCCGAGCATACCACCAAACCAGCCAGAGAGGAGGGTACCCCAAACCAGTGATAATGATATTGTGCTGGAGTTATGGGTTGAGTGGATTGTGCTGGATTATGGGTTGAGTAGATTGTGCTGGATTATGGGTTGAGTAGATTGTGCTGGATTATGGGTTGAGTAGATTGTGCTGGATTATGGGTTATGGGTTGAGTAGATTGTGCTGGATTATGGGTTGGGTAGATTGTGCTGGATTATGGGTTGAATAGATTGTGCTGGAGTTATGGGTTGAGTATATTGTGCTGGATTATGGGTTGAGTATATTGTGCTGGATTATGGGTTGAGTAGATTGTGCTGGATTATGGGTTGAGTAGATTGTGCTGGATTATGGGTTGAGTATATTGTGCTGGATTATGGGTTGAGTAGATTGTGCTGGATTATGGGTTGAGTAGATTGTGCTGGATTATGGGTTGAGTAGATTGTGCTGGATTATGGGTTGAGTAGATTGTGCTGGATTATGGGTTGAGTAGATTGTGCTGGATTATGGGTTGAGTATATTGTGCTGGATTATGGGTTGAGTGGATTGTGCTGGATCTCAGAGCTAATTCTCAGCTGTAGATTCCGAGCATGTCTGAACAGTGCTTACAGACATGTTTCAACGTAAACAAAGATAAAAGTGCTGGTGTTAAAATGGCTTCCTCTGCATTCCTCTCTCCCACTGCCTGAGACGACCCACAATGCACCACAGCACAAGAGCGCAATTTTCCAGCCACCGCCTCCGAATGTCACGGTGTGGAATCTGCCGGAACATGCCCCCGTTGGAAGGGCTGTTTGTCCCCCCCGTCCCTGGCGGCCCGCGGGGGTTGACCCCCCCACTCCCGCGGCAGTAATGAGGTCATTATGCGGCCGGTCTGACCGCCGGTTCGAGCGGCTCTCCTCCCACAGTCCACACAGAGATGCCGTTATCTGGCCTGAGGGGGCGTCGTCAGCGATGGCTGGGCCTTCAGTGTGGGCGGGGCCTGAGGGAGACCGCCGTGAATCCACAGGGGTCAAAGGGCACTGAGGGTTCAGGGTTCGCCTCCAGGCTGTGTCACTTCCTCGCCAGGAAGCTTCTCGTGTTCATGTCTGCTCTTCCGTTCTCTGCCTTGTTGGGCAATACCCCTCGCTGGTATTTATTTAGGTTGGGGCGGGGGTGGGGGTGGGGGGGACTCTTGCCTGGAATCGCTCGGGGCCTGTGCCACGCCCTCCCACCTCTGCGATCGCATTCCGCGCCACGCCTCACCCGCTGCAGCGGGCGGTGAGATGTGAGCTCTGCGGCGGGCGGTGGGATGTGAGCTCTGCAGCGGGGGGTGGGATGTGAGCTCTGCAGCGGGTGGTGAGATGTGAGCTCTGCGGCGGGCGGTGAGATGTGAGCTCTGCAGCGGGGGGTGAGATGTGAGCTCTGCAGCGGGGGGTGAGATGTGAGCTCTGCGGCGGGGGGTGGGATGTGAGCTCTGCAGCGGGGGGTGAGATGTGAGCTCTGCAGCGGGCGGTGAGATGTGAGCTCTGCAGCGGGGGGTGGGATGTGAGCTCTGCAGCGGGGGGTGGGATGTGAGCTCTGCAGCGGGCGGTGGGATGTGAGCTCTGCAGCGGGCGGTGGGATGTGAGCTCTGCAGCGGGCGGTGAGATGTGAGCTCTGCAGCGGGGGGTGAGATGTGAGCTCTGCCGCGAGCAGCGGGCAGTGGGATGTGAGCTCTGCAGCGGGCGGTGGGATGTGAGCTCTGCGGCGGGTGGTGAGATGTGAGCTCTGCTGCGAGACGTTCCCTGTGTGTGCTCGGGTTCCACCCGGAGGCCAGGGATCGGCCGGGGGACTCCATGGTGTGTTCGGCACGTGCGCTGTGTCTCCTGGGGCTCCCCGTGACCTCTGACCTCTGGGGTACCTGTCACAGTGGGGGCCCTCATTGGAAACATCTGCAGAACTCTTGAAGGGGCCCTTCAATGTCAGCCCCACAGTTTTGGGTTTCCAAACAGTAGAGTAAAAAAAACATTCCTGTGTGTTGAGATGGTGGAGTTGCGGGAGAGGGTGGAGCTGCGGGAGAGGGTGGATCTGCGGGAGAGGGTGGAGCTGTGGGAGAGGGTGGAGCTATGGGAGATGGTGGAGCTGCGGGAGAGGGTGGAGCTGTGGGAGATGGTGGAGCTGCGGGAGAGGGTGGAGCTGTGGTAGAGGGTGGAGCTGCGGGAGAGGGTGGATCTGCAGGAGAGGGTGGAGCTGCTGGAGAGGGTGGAGCTGCGGGAGAGGGTGGAGCTGCAGGAGAGGGTGGAGCTGCGGGAGAGAGTGGAGCTGCGGGAGAGGGTGGAGCTGCTGGAGAGGGTGGAGCTGTGGGAGAGGGTGGAGCTGTGGGAGAGGGTCCATCAGATGTGCTCTTGTTGGTCTGCCCTGATTGAAGACAGGTTCTCCCCTATTGTTGGTTTCCCAGATTCACACAGTGGGGCTGAGCTGGGCGTGGCCGGGCCTCAGGTTCCCGCTGACCTGGTGAACAGGTGAAGCGGTGGCAGGTGGAGGTTTTGGTGCCCCACCTGCAGTAAACTGCCCAGCTTGGTGAGGAGTTTATATAAGAGCATAAAGATGCCCCCCCCCCAATGCTCTGCTGTAGCGTGGAGGAAATGTTATTAAACTTCAGATCCTGGGAGAGGAGTCACACACACACACACACACTCTCTCACACACACACACACACACACACACACACACACACAGTGTGTATAAATATATCTCTCTCCCTTCCCCCCCTCTCCCCCCCTCCACCGCCCCTCCAGGAAGGAGCAGGCGATCCTCTCCCCGCTGAACTGCTGGAATCTGCTGCTGTCTCAGGTGAAGGGGGAGAGCCGGGACCACGCCACCCTCAGTGACCTCTACCTCAACAACATCATCCCCCGCTTCGCCCAGGTCAGCGAGGACTCAGGACGGCTCTTCAAGAAGGTAACCCCCCCCCCCACCCCCCTGTGTGCCTGTGCACCTGTTTACCTGCGTACCTCTGTACCTGTGCACCTGTGTGCCTGTGCACCTGTTTACCTGCGTACCTCTGTACCTGTGCACCTGTGTGCCTGTGCACCTGTTTACCTGCGTACCTCTGTACCTGTGCACCTGTGTGCCTGTGCACCTGTTTACCTCTGTACCTGTGCACCTGTGTACCTGCGCACCTATACACCGGTATACCTGCGTACCTGCACAGCTCTCTCACAGCGACCCCGTGCCTGTCCCTCGTGTCCGTCGCGGCTGCAGGACAGAGGGGCTTCACAGCCGGGTTTGGGGGCCGTGTGCTCCCGTGTGTTGGGTACAGTCACGGCGTTTCCTTTCTGAGGATGATGAAGGCTGATTTCCCTCTGCATCCCTGGCAGCTGAAGCACCTGTTGCACTCAGAATTAGGCTGCGTTCGTTATCTTTCCTAATGATGAGTATTTTAATATGTTATTATTATGCAGAGGAAGCAGGGAGAATATTATTCTTTGGAGAATAGTATTAATTAGAGAGTATTATTTTTGAGTGGCTGTATCCTGTGCGTAATGAGGGAGCCGACAGCCAGCAGCATCAAACACACAGGTGCTGAAAGAGACACACTGGGTGTAATAACCCCCCCGGCGATCGCAGCTCTGATCTCGTCCAGTGTCTGAATGCTAAAGCGTGGGTCCTATCTGCTGCTCATGTTAGTGGCTGTTTTTACCAGATTTGTACTTGGTTGCTCTTTGATGCGTACGTGCGTGGACAAATATGAACAAGTGTGTTGACATTCCTGTCCGTATGTGAGGGATGAGCTCTGCTGTGTGTTTGAGCCGTTTTCTGTGCCTCTGGTGTTATTGTGAAATACAGACGATTCTGGCACCTGGACCGCGCGCTGATCTGAGTCATTACTGCCGACTGCGCAGAGAGGACAGGGCTCTGCGCAGCGCAGGGTTTTTGCCTGCGCAGCTCCAGGCCTGAGAAACACCGCAGCGTTGTGTGGGGCGACGTGGCCCAGCATGAGCACAGTCCGCGCGCAGTACACTCGTTTGGGCCCTGCTGTTTACACACAGGAGGACGTGCGCTCTCTGGCTGTGTGTTACACACAGGAGGACGTGCGCTCTCTGGCTGTGTGTTACACACAGGAGGATGTGCGCTCTCTGGCTGTGTTACACACAGGAGGATGTGCGCTCTCTGGCTGTGTGTTACACACAGGAGGATGTGCGCTCTCTGGCTGTGTTACACACAGGAGGATGTGTGCTCTCTGGCTGTGTGTTACACACAGGAGGATGTGCGCTCTCTGGCTGTGTGTTACACACAGGAGGATGTGCGCTCTCTGGCTGTGTGTTACACACAGGAGGATGTGCGCTCTCTGGCTGTGTGTTACACACAGGAGGATGTGCGCTCTCTGGCTGTGTGTTACACACAGGAGGATGTGCGCTCTCTGGCTGTGTGTTACACACAGGAGGATGTGCGCTCTCTGGCTGTGTGTTACACACAGGAGGACGTGCGCTCTCTGGCTGTGTGTTACACACAGGAGGATGTGCGCTCTCTGGCTGTGTGTTACACACAGGAGGACGTGCGCTCTCTGGTTGTGTTACACACAGGAGGACGTGCGCTCTCTGGCTGTGTGTTACACACAGGAGGATGTGCGCTCTCTGGCTGTGTGTTACACACAGGAGGACGTGCGCTCTCTGGGCTGTGTGTTACACACAGGAGGATGTGCGCTCTCTGGCTGTGTTACACACAGGAGGACGTGCGTGCGCTGGCTGTGTGTTACACACAGGAGGACGTGCGCTCTCTCTGGCTGTGTTACGGAGGACTGCGCTCTCTGGCTGTGTGTTACACACAGGAGGACGTGCGCTCTCTGGCTGTGTTACACACAGGAGGACGTGCGCTCTCTGGCTGTGTGTTACACACAGGAGGACGTGCGCTCTCTGGCTGTGTTACACACAGGAGGATGTGCGCTCTCTGGCTGTGTTACACACAGGAGGATGTGCGCTCTCTGGCTGTGTGTTACACACAGGAGGATGTGCGCTCTCTGGCTGTGTGTTGCACACAGGAGGACGTGCGCTCTGGCTGTGTGTTACACACAGGAGGACGTGCGCTCTCTGGCTGTGTTACACACAGGAGGATGTGCGCTCTCTGGCTGTGTTACACACAGGAGGATGTGCGCTCCCTGGCTGTGTGTTACACACAGGAGGACGTGCGCTCTCTGGCTGTGTGTTACACACAGGAGGATGTGCGCTCTCTGGCTGTGTGTTACACGTGTGTGTTCAGACTCGCTATCTGGCACCGGAGTGGGATCCTCAGGCCAGGGGAGCGGCTGCTTGTGCTCGCTCTCGCTCCCGTAAATAATACAGCCGTTTGGTGCCCTGAAGTTGTACTGATCAGTCAGGGAGATAATTAGTTCAGTTAAGTAACGGTATGAAGCTGCAGAAGCAGAGGGTAAATACTGCAGAATGGGGCTGCTGCAGCCCAAACTGCATCCCTGCATTCCCTGTCTGGGGCTGCAGCCCAAACTGCATCCCTGCATTCCCTGTCTGGGGCTGCAGCCCAAACTGCATCCCTGCATTCCCTGTCTGGGGCAGCATTCTGTCTGGAATGTCACAGTAATGTAGCGCCGTGTTGTTTTCTCGCAGCACGGTAATGGTAGTACTGGCGGTACTGGTGGTACTGTCTGTACTGGCGGTACTGTCTGTACTGGCTGTAATGGTGGTACTGGCTGTACTGGTGGTACTGGCTATAATGGTGGTACTGGCGGTACTGGTGGTACTGTCTGTACTGGCGGTACTGTCTGTACTGGCTGTAATGGTGGTACTGGCTGTACTGGTGGTACTGGCTATAATGGTGGTACTGGCGGTACTGGTGGTACTGTCTGTACTGGCGGTACTGTCTGTACTGGCTGTAATGGTGGTACTGGCTGTACTGGTGGTACTGGCTATAATGGTGGTACTGGCTGTACTGGTGGTACTGGCTGTAATGGTGGTACTGTCTGTACTGGCTGTAATGGTGGTACTGGCTATAATGGTGGTACTGGCTGTACTGGTGGTACTGTCTGTAATGGTGGTACTGGTGGTACTGGCTGTACTGGCTGTACTGGCGGTACTGGCTTTAATGGTGGTACTGGTGGTACTGGCTGTACTGTCTGTAATGGTGGTACTGGCGGTTCTGGCTGTACTGGCGGTACTGGCTTTAATGGCGGTACTGGCTGTACTGGCTGTACTGGCTGTAATGGTGGTACTGGCGGTTCTGGCTGTACTGGCTGTACTGGCGGTACTGGCTTTAATGGTGGTACTGGCTGTACTGGCGGTACTGGCTGTAATGGTGGTACTGGTGGTACTGGCTGTACTGGCGGTACTGGCTGTAATGGTGGTACTGGTGGTACTGGCTGTACTGGATGTACTGGCGGTACTGGATTGGTGCACAGGGCCAGGAGGGAAGCCGCCTGTTTATCTGAGAATAGCGGATGGGTTTCTGAAGGCTCCCGGATGCCTCCCCTGCCCCTTCCACTGACTCTGAGAAATCAGTCGAATCTGTGGCGGGGGGGGGGGGGGGGGCTCTCATTATTCCTCTGTCCCCGTCCTGGGAGCGCTCATTCCTTATTCTGACACGCCCCCCCCCACCATCGTTCTCGTTCCCTCTGCAGCCGCTCCATAAAACGCGTCAGACACGTGTTATTGATGCGTCGCCGTGGAGACCCAGAGGTTCTGTGCCACATTCTAAAGGGTTAACAGGCAGACTCTGTTTCGGTCGGCCTGTGTGCTGGGAGGCATGTGGGGTCCAAACCCTCTCAGAACTCTGTTCACTGAGGCCCGCGTCCAGCCGGGTCGCGACGGGGTCACGCCTGGAAAAATCACGTCACTCCTGTCTCTGGACTCCTCCTGTCTGTGGAGTCCTCCTGTCTGTGGAGTCCTCCTGTCTCTGGAGTCCTCCTGTCTGTGGAGTCCTCCTGTCTCTGGAGTCCTCCTGTCTGTGGAGTCCTCCTGTCTCTGGAGTCCTCCTGTCTGTGGAGTCCTCCTGTCTGTGGAGTCCTCCTGTCTCTGGAGTCCTCCTGTCTGTGGAGTCCTCCTGTCTGTGGAGTCCTCCTGTCTGTGGAGTCCTCCTGTCTCTGGAGTCCTCCGGGATCTGGGCCAGTGACGGCAGCCCTCGCGCTTGGGTTCCATGGAGACGCTGGGCGGTTTGGAATGTGAGCGGTACTGTGGGCGCGCGTGCTTTGAGTGCGCAGTCGTGTTCAGCGCTAATTTCCCCGGGTTGAGATGGGTTTGGACCCCAGAGCACCCTGTCCCTGTCTCCTGATGGGTTTGGACCCCAGAGCACTCTGTCCCTGTCCCCAGAGCGCTCTGTCCCTGTCTCCTGATGGGTTTGGACCCCAGAGCGCTCCTGATGGGTTTGGACCCCAGAGCGCTCTGTCCCTCCTGATGGGTTTGGACCCCAGAGCGCTCTGTCCCTGTCTCCTGATGAGTTTGGACGCCAGAGCGCTCTGTCCCTGTCTCCTGATGGGTTTGGACCCCAGAGCGCTCTGTCCCTGTCTCCTGATGGGTTTGGACCCCAGAGCACTCTGTCCCTGTCTCCTGATGGGTTTGGACCCCAGAGCACTCTGTCCCTGTCTCCTGATGGGTTTGGACCCCAGAGCGCTCTGTCCCTGTCTCCTGATGGGTTTGGACCCCAGAGCGCTCTGTCCCTGTCTCCTGATGGGTTTGGACCCCAGAGCGCTCCCCTGTCCCCTGTCTCCTGAGCGCGGCTCTGCTAGCACGCTGTTAGCGCCTGCGGCCGTTCCGTATTCCTGTAGCTGCCAGCCGCGGCTGTAACTGCTCTGCTCTGGAAAATCACCTCTGAGCTCCTGAGCATTTAAACTGCTTTCCCCTCCAACAGTTTCAATTTCTTAAACCCTCAGGGTAATCCTTCACAAGTGGAGGATTTCATTTCTTTATTTATTTTCTAATGTTTTTTAAAGTCGGTTCTCCTCGTCAGGATTAACCCTTGCGTTGCCTGTCTCCAAACCCGTCTTGTGTAAACAGATCGGTGGTTGTAGTAGTTGTGGGAGTCTGAAACTGGCCGAATCTCACCACTGATCCAGGAGCATTTTCCCGACTCCTGCAGTAGCTGCAGCTGCTGAGTGCATTAGGATCAGACTGATCTGGGGTCAGCCTGTGGCAGTGGAACCTGTGCTCATTGTGCTCCTGCTCCCCGATCCTAACTCTTGTCTTTGTTTTCTCTCATCTTGCTCCAGAGTAAAGAAGTGGGTCTGCAGCTGCAGGAGGATATGCTGAAGGTCCTCAACGAGCTCCACGCGGTAATGACCAATGGCCATCACCCCCCCATATCACCCCCCATCACCCCCCCCCCCATCACCCCCCATCACCCCCCCATTACCCCCATCACCCCCCATACTCTTCCCACCCCCCATCACCCCCCATCACCCCCCATTACCCCTCTATCACCCCCCCATGACTCTTCACCCCCCATATCACCCCCCCATCCCCCCCCATACCCCTCATCACCCCCCCATGACATCACCCCCATCACCCCCCATCACCCTCCCATTACCCCTCTATCACCCCCCATCTTCTCCATCCCCCCCCCATCACCCCCCATATCACCCCCCCTCACCCCCCCCCCACCCCCCATATCACCCCCCATCACCCCCCCATTACCCCTCTATCACCCCCCATTACCCCTCTATCACCCCCCATCACCCCCCCCAGACCCCTCTATCACCCCCCATATCACCCCCACCACCCTCCCATGGAACCCTCCCCATCACCCCCATGACTTCTCCATCACCCCCCCCCATCACCCCCCATATCACCCCCCATCACCCCCCATTACCCTCTATCACCCCCCCATCATCACCCCCATATCACCCCCCCCACCCCCCATACCCCCATTACCCCTCTATCACCCCCCCATGACTCTTCCATCACCCCCCCATATCACCCCCCATCACCCTCCCATTACCCCTCTATCACCCCCCCATGACTCCTCCATCACCCCCCCATATCACCCCCCATCACCCCCCCATTACCCCTCTATCCCCCCCATTACCCTCCCATTACCCCTCTATCACCCCCCCATGACTCTTCCATCACCCCCCCATATCACCCCCCCATTACCCCTCTATCACCCCCCCTCCCACCCCCCCCCCCCCCATCAGAGCCAGGAAGAAATTCTGAATGAGTGTTCTGAGGAATAGGTCTGGTTCTGAATGGTTCTGGTTCTGAATAAATGTTCTCAGGATTAGTTCCGGGTTGTGAATGCTGACGGTTAGTAGAAATGACTCTGATTGGCTGATGATATATATATATATATTTCAGAGAGAGGTTTTAGTCTTGTGGAAGCTCCAGAGATAATGTAAATGCGTGTAGATGTTCCGACGCTGGAGAGTGCTCAGTGCAGTACTTGCTCTTGCTCTGGTGCAGGCCTGTGGGTGGGGGCCCTGGGTGTTGATGGGATTTTTCCCCGTGGAGAGCGTCTGTGGCTTTGGGCAGGGTTCACTCGGAGGGGTGTGAGCGCGACAGCTCATTTCAGATCGTCTCAGATTCCTGCGAGCAGCGGTTAACCTCGCTGGCCTTGTCTTTCCTCCTCACCCCTCCAGGAAGAAGACCGCTGCTCATTAATTAACCTCCTTTGCCCTCACTCAGGAGGGGGGGGTAATCGGGGGGAGGAGGGGCATATTAGTTGCCTCGGCTCGGTTGTCATGGAGATGTGCGTTTTGCGGGCAGAGGGTAAATGGGCGTGGCACCTCTTGGCGGGCCTAATCCTGGGGCGCACCCTGGCTGTACCCCGCCATGTTATTATCCTGTCTGGGGGGCACTCTGCCGAATCCAGCCTGGCGCGGGGCACGGGCGCGGGCTGCAGCACCCCTCTAATTATTGGGGTGCCAGGGGGAGGGGCTGCCATGCTAATGACTCATAACGGCGGGTTTTTAAAGATCCGCTCCACACCGCCTCGCCGACGAGCTGCCCTGGTGACAGCTACTGAGGCCGATGGTTTGAAACTGATTCTAGGGTGACTGTGGGGGGGGGGGGGGGTGAGATCGCGGTATTTAGAGATGTTTTGTCTCCTCTTCCTCACTGGGGAAGGTCTGTATCCCGTTTCAGGGCTTATAAAGGAAGGCCCGGTCCTCTAATTACCAGCGTAAGACGAGATAAAGATAGACTTGGCAACGTCTCGCTACATCTGCAGTCTGTAAAAAGAAAGAATATGCCGGAACACAGCGGTCTGAATGGGTGAGCTGGTTTACTGTGCGTCTGTGACGCGTTTGTTTTTTTAACCTCACGACGTGACATAGCAGAAACAGTTAGAGGAGAGAGCCTGTGGGAATTACTCAGCTCTGTTCCTTTTTAAACGGGAGCTTCCAGCCAAGAACCTCCTGTCATGTGACTAGCACAGTTCTCCCGTTAAGTGTGTGGTCATTAGAGTGGATACAGGGGGGAGAGGGGCTGTTTGTTGAGTGGGTGACGGGCATTATTTCAGAGGCATATCTGTGGGTGCGTACAAACAGCCCAGCTCCTTCAGTGCCTGACTGACTGACTGACTGCCTGACTGACTGACTGACTGACTGACTGCCTGACTGACTGACTGACTGACTGACTGACTGACTGACTGACTGGACTGACTGACTGACTGACTGACTGATTGATTGATAGACTTTTTGATTGACTGGTGGCTGACTGATTGATTGATAGACTTTTTGATTGACTGGTTGATTGATTGATTGCTGCTCTCCTGGCTCACACTGTTAGCATGCGTTGCGCAGCTCCTTTCAGAAACACTAGCACGTCTTGTCATGTCCTGAATCCCCCCCCCCCCTCCCCCCCCACGTTTATCCCTCGCACGTTGGAGCCCTGTCGGCCCGTCGCTGTTGTTTATGGGTACATGGCAGCAGTTAAATCACAGATTTAATGGGGATAGTGGCAAATACATCGTTAATCAGGATTACTGGAGTAATGAGACTCACTTCTTCAGTGTGTAAATTAGAGATTACAGAAATCATAATGTAGGATAATGTGAGATCCTAAGATTTTCCCCTAAAATAAATTGTTGATGTTTTAAAAGCACAGTGCAGTTTCTGGGCATTGAATGAAGTTGTGTCTCTGGCTCCAGACACAAATGAGTGTTTCTGAATTCTCCAAACTGCATTTTGGGCTGTATATGCCTTTGAGTGCTTTTGATAACGAAGTTTAAATTATCTTACATTATCTATCATAAAAGGAGAAACATCCTTCAGCATCTTTTTTAATGACATATTTGGCTCATTCAGATACAGCTACTTTATTTGAAGGCAGACTTTTATGAATAAAGTTCTGAAATACAGAACAGCAGGATTTTACAGAGGAGGCCAAACCTGTGAGCGCTGTGTCCCAGCCCTGAGGTCCTCAGGCTGATATTTATCACCCGGTTAATAACATAACCAATAGATTTTTATGGTTTTTATGATTCTGACAGTCCAATATTTTCTGTTTGTCTGCTCTCCCTGGTGTGAAGGACACACTAGAGCAGTTCAGCTTCAGGACCTCAGACCTGTCAGAAATTTAGAGAAAAGAAGTATGGCCGCCCCCTGTGGGGTTTCATGCATGACTGTCATGAGTAGAACTCGAGCGTAGTGCATGGTGAACAGGGCTCCAGGTCTGGATGATCAGTGTGGATTCAAACAGAGCCCCCCCCCCCCAGGTGATGAAGACCTACCACATCTACAACACGGACAGCGTGAACGCGGAGAGCAAGCTGAAGGAGGCGGAGAAGCAGGAGGAGAAGCAGATGGGCCGCTCGGTCCGGCCAGAGGACAGACAGGCTCCCCGCTCGCCCGACTCTCTCACCAGCGTCAAGATGGAGGAGAAGCACGTCCGCCGCAGCTCTGTCAAGAAGATCGAGAAGATGAAGGAGAAGGTGAGGGGGGTGGACCCGTGGGTGGGGACCGGGGGGGAGGGGGGCAGGGGGAACCGGGGGTCTGGCCGTGGACACTGGCCTCTCTTGCACACCCAGCCAGACCTGCTTCTGCAGAACACTTTGGAGCTTCAGGCTGTTGATGGCACTGACCCTCTTGCCAGTCCTGTCCTGTACTGCTGATTGTGTTTTATACAGTTATTCAGTTACTCCTCTCCTGAAACCCTAAAATGAGATATAGTTCATTGGGGTCCTGACTCATTCTCTTTAAACACTCAGCCTTTACAAGGGCTCTTCCAGACAAATGCTGTCCTCGTGTTCTTTTGGGGGGGGGGGGGGGGGGGGCAGCAGTAGGTCCCCTGGAAACCTCAGTCTGCAGAAAGCAGCGGTAAATGACGTTGGTCACAGTTCCTGAGTAAAAGAATTCCTCCAGCTGATTTATGAAAGACAGCAGTGTGGTCGGGTGGGGGGTCGGGGGGGAGGGGGGCTGTCGGGTGTCTGTTGGGGCACGACTCCCTGTGTCTGTCAGCCCATGACATCATCGTGGATGGGGTGAGAGTTAGGGTCTCCGATTGGCCAGCTGATGACAGAGTGATTGATGGTGACTGGTCAGCAGGATGGGGGGGAGAAATCCAGCACTGCCTGCACACAAACAACAAACGCTCCTCTCTCAGCGCTAAACGCTCCTCTCTCAGTGCTAAACGCTCCTCTCTCTCAGTGCTAAACGCTCCTCTCTCTCAGTGCTAAACGCTCCTCTCTCTCAGTGCTAAACGCTCCTCTCTCTCAGTGCTAAACGCTCCTCTCTCTCAGTGCTAAACGCTCCTCTCTCAGTGCTAAACGCTCCTCTCTCAGTGCTAAACGCTCCTCTCTCTCAGCGCTAAACGCTCCTCTCTCAGTGCTAAACGCTCCTCTCTCTCTAAACGCTCCTCTCTCTCAGCCTAAACGCTCCTCTCTCTCTCAGTGCTAAAACGCTCCTCTCTCTCAGCGCTAAACGCTCCTCTCTCTCAGTGCTAAACGCTCCTCCTCTCTCAGTGCTAAACGCTCCTCTCTCTCTAGCGCTAACGTGCTAAACGCTAGTGCTAAACCTCTCTCTCTCAGCGCTAAACGCTCCTCTCTCTCAGTGCTAAGCTAAACGCTCCTCTCTCTCCTCTGTCTCAGTGCTAAACGCTCTCCTCTCAGCGCTAAGTGCTAAACGCTCAGCGCTAAAAAGTGGCTAACGCTCTCTCTCAGTGCTAAACGCTCCTCTCTCTCAGCGCTAAACGCTCCTCTCTCTCAGCGCTAAACGCTCTCTCAGCGCTAAAAACGCTCCTCTCTCTCAGAGCTAAAAAACGCTCCTCTCTCAGCGCTAAACGCTAAACGCTCCTCTCTCTCAGCGCTAAACGCTCCTCTCTCTCAGCGCTAAACGCTCCTCTCTCAGCGCTAAACGCTCCTCTCTCTCAGCTAAACGCTCCTCTCTCTCAGCGCTAAACGCTCCTCTCTCTCAGTGCTAAACTAAACGCTCCTCTCTCTCAGTGCAGCGCTAAACGCTCCTCTCTCTCAGTGCTAAACCGCTCCTCTCTCTCAGCGCTAGCGCTGCTAACGCTCCTCGTCTCTCAGCGCTAAACGCTCCTCTCTCTCACGCTCCTCTCTCTCCTCTCTCTCAGCTAACTAAACGCTCTCTCTCAGCGCTAAACACCCTCGCTCTCTCTCTCTCAGCGCTAAACGCTCCTCTCTCTCAGCGCTAAACGCTCCTCTCTCAGCGCTAAACGCTCCTCTCTCTCAGCGCTAAACGCTCCTCTCTCAGCGCTAAACGCTCCTCTCTCTCAGCGCTAAACGCTCCTCTCTCTCAGCGCTAAACGCTCCTCTCTCTCAGCGCTAACGCTCCTCTCTCTCAGCTCCTCTCTCTCAGTGCTAAATGCTCCTCTCTCAGTGCTAAACGCTCCTCTCTCTCAGTGCTAAACGCTCCTCTCTCTCAGTGCTAACGCTCCTCTCTCTCAGCGCTAAACGCTCCTCTCTCTCAGCGCTAAACGCTCCTCTCTCTCAGCGCTAAACGCTCCTCTCTCTCAGTGCTAAACGCTCCTCTCTCAGCGCTAAACGCTCCTCTCTCTGCCTCAGTGCTAAAGCGGGGCGTACAGGCTGTTGTTCCTGTGTAATGGATGGTTTAACAGTCTGCCTTGTCTCTCCTCTCCCACCCCTCAGCGACAGGCCAAATACACTGAAAACAAGCTGAAAGCCGTCAAAGCCAGGAACGAGTACCTGCTGGCTTTGGAGGCCACTAACTGCTGCGTGTTCAAGTACTACATCCACGACCTGTCCGACCTCATAGACGTGAGTACAGATCACCATCCCCCCCCTACATCCACGACCTGTCCGGCCTCATAGACGTGAGTACAGATCACCATCCCCCCCCTACATCCACGACCTGTCCGACCTCATAGATGTGAGTACAGATCACCACCCCCCCCTACATCCACGACCTGTCCAACCTCATAGAAGTGAGTACAGATCACCTCCCCCCCCCTACATCCACGACCTGTCCGACCTCATAGAGTGTGGTACAGATCACCATTCCCCCCCCTACATCCACGACCTGTCCAACCTCAGAGACGTGAGTACAGATCACCATCCCCCCCCCTACATCCACGACCTTTCCAACCTCATAGATGTGAGTACAGATCACCATCCCCAGCCCCCCCCCCCCCCCCCTGATAACAGCCCTCACCCCCACACACACAGGTCACAGTTCCCCTGCCACACTGTCTGTCTGTCACTGTGTCACAGTTCAGACTGCATGTGACACCACACTCTCAGTGTGTGTTAAAGTCTTAGTTCCTCACAGTCTCTCTCTTTTAAATATGTGATACTCATGTGGGGATGGGCTGGTAATGCCTGAGCTCTGCTTCAGAGCATCTGTCTCTGCAGGGTGTGTGTGTGTGTGTGTGTGTGCGTGTGTGTGTGCGTGCATGCTTGCGTGTGTGTGTGTGTGTGTTTGTACAGTACATGTGCTCCCGCCTGTGGGCCTCCCAGCCCATCAGAAACCACAGCTTTCATGAGAACTTCATTAGCAGAGACGGACCTGTCTGTTCAGGTAACCTCTCATCCTGTCTGGACGTGTGGCTCCACAGGTAGGGCTGAGTCTGGGATTGATGCCATCCCATTATTCCCGTTCTTTCTCACGGGAATGTTTGATGGAAGGGCTCGCTCTCTGGGGCTGGGAATGCTGGTCTGCTCTATAAATGGACCCTTCATTTCGGGATACTTCCACCCCATAGGCTCTCTGTGCCCGTTGGCTTCAAACAGCCAATCACCTGCTGCTCTGACATCTTTGTGGGTGTGACCAGATTTCTGTTGGCTTATTGTGACTTCATCTTTCTGCCAGTGGGAGGGGCTTCTTACACAGAGTGATCCCCCAAAACAGGACTCTGCACCTCAGATTTCTTTGTACTGCTTTTGAAAGCGCTAAACTGGAATGCTGAAAAAATGACTCACCACCGTCAGGCAGAATGCTGACTCAGGGTTTTGATGAGACTCTGGATATTTCTGTGGAAACACAAGACAGCGTTGTCTTCTGCCAGTGTGTAGATTTCTATCAGCATTGTGTCCTCAATGAGGTGTTTTATTGCTCTCTCTTTCTCTCTCTCTCTCTCTCTGGCTCTCTCTGTCTCTCACACACACATTGTACATACACACACACACGTACACACGCATACCCTCTCACACACACACACACACACACTGTATTCTCTGTCCTAAGTGAAACAGAAAGCCATGTTAAATATTGCTTTATGTGTCCGTATTAAAGGTGCTAACCCCCCCGGCTGTCCCCCCCCCCCCCCCCCCCCCCCCCCCAGTGCTGTGACCTGGGGTACCACGCCAGCCTGAACCGGGCGCTGCGGACCTACCTCTCGGCCGAGTTGAACGCGGAGATGTCCAAGCACAGCGGGCTGGAGGCCATCGAGAGCGCGGCGGAGAACCTGGAGGCCAACAGGGACAAGCAGCGGCTGATGGAGGCCTACAACAACGTGTTCTGCCCCCCCGCCCGCTTCGACTTCCAGTCCCACATGGGGGACACGGTCAGTCCGGCCGCCGCTGAGCTGGGGGGGGGGGGGGGGTACAGAGGGGTGGGGTTGCGGGACATGGGTCGTTATAAGACTGTGTGCAGGTTTCATATTTGATGTTCACCCCTTTTTAAAAGGCTTGTACATAATTGGCTAAATCATGCATTTTCTCTCCCCCCCCCCCCCCCCCCCCCCCCCAGTGGGGGCACGTGTGTGCTCAGCCCCCCCTGCAGGGGGAGCTACTCCAGCGCTGCCAACAGCTACAGTCCCGCCTGTCCACTCTCACAATAGAAAATGAAGAGGTGAGTACACACACACACACACTCAGACACACACACACACACACCCACACACACACACTCACTCACACTCAGACACACACACACCCACACACACACGCTCACTCACTCACTCAGACACACACACGCACACTCTCTTACACTTACACACCAGCAACAGGTCCCCACAAAGATAAATTTTCCTCATCTTTCTATCCTTGTGAGGACATTTGGTTCCCACAAAGATAGTATTACAAGTTCACAGACACACACACACACACACACACACACTTTCTCACACACACTCACACACACACCCCCACTCACAGGCTCTCACACAGGCTCTCACACACACTCACTCACACACACACACACACACACACACACAGCACACACACTCCATACACACTAATGCTGCTGTACTTGTGGGCACTTCCTGTCCTGCAGGTGAAGAAGACCATGGAGGCCACTCTGCAGACCATCCAGGACATGGTGACTGTCGAGGACTTTGACGTGTCCGACTGCTTCCACCACAGCAACTCCATGGAGTCGGTCCGGTCCACCATGTCGGAGTCCTTCATGAACAAACCCAGCCTGGCCAAGAGGAGGGCCAATCAGCAGGAGACGGAGCAGTTCTACTTCACGGTAGAGTGGGGTGGGGTTTGGGGGTTCAGATTCTGGGTGGGACATCAGCAGAATCCGCTCTGCCTCGGGAGGGAGAGGACAGGTTGGTTTTTAGTTTATCGGACACTTTTAACATTTTTTCACTTTTGTGTGAGTTTTACCCCCCCCCAAAAAAACAGCGCTTAGATCTAGTTCCTATCGCTGTTTCTTATAAGCGAATATTGGGCCGCATCTTCACCCACTTTATCTGATCTCACCTGCTTATAACTGCTCCTCCAATAATACTGCTGCTCATAGCTGCTCCTCCAATCGTGTTGCCTGTTGCTGAGATGTGGTTCTCTGCTTTTTGCTTTCCTTGCAGAAACTGAAGGAGTTCCTGGAGGGCAGGACCCTGATCACCAAGCTGGAGGCCAAACATGACCTGATCCAGAAATCTCTGGGAGAGAGTGAGTCATGTGTGTGGGCCGGGGGCGGGGGGGCGGGGGGGCGGGGTCATGTGGCAGCGGCAGAGAGATTCCAGGGTTTGGGGGCGGTGTTTTTTTTAGGGGAGGGAGAGGAGCCTGCTGAGCTCCATCCTGTACAGAACCGGGCCGGTCCCGGCCCTGTAGCTGGCTCACGCGTTCCTCAGGCTGTGGGCTGTGGACCCCCGTC
>CM045895.1:40064991-40107491 GCA_025169545.1 Anguilla japonica
AACCCCATACTCCCCCCTCCTCCCTCACCCCCTGTACCCCCACCTCCTCCCCACCCCTGTACCCCACCTCCTCTCTCACCCCTGTACCCCCACCTCCTCCCTCAACCCCGTACCCCACCTCCTCTCTCACCCCTGTACCCCCACCTCCTCCCCCAACCCCATACTCCCACCTCCTCTCTCACCCCTGTACCCCCCGGACCTCCTCCCCCATACCCCCCCCCTCCCCTCCCCATCCCCCTACCCCCCCCCCTCCCCCACCCCCGTACCCCACCTCCTCCCCCCCCCCGTACCCCCCCTAACCTCCTCCCCATCCCCACACTCCCCACCTCCTCTCTCACCCCTGTACCCCCACCTCCTCCCCCAACCCCCCATACTCCCACCTCCTCTCTCACCCCTGTACCCCCACCTCCTCCCCCATACCCCCACCTCCTCCCCCATCCCCCTACCCCCACCTCCTCCCCCACCCCGTACCCCACCTCCTCCCTCACCCCTGTACCCCACCTCCTCTCTCACCCCTGTAACCCCACCTCCTCCCTCAACCCCCATACTCCCCCCTCCTCTCTCACCCCTGTACCCCCACCTTCTCCCCCACCCCCCATACTCCCACCTCCTCCCCCACCCCGTACCCCCACCTCCTCTCTCACCCCCTGTACCCCCACCTCCTCTCTCACCCCTGTACCCCCCACCTCCTCCACCATACCCCCACCTCCTCCCCCATCCCCCTACCCCCAACCTCCTCCCCCACCCCCGTACCCCACCTCCTCCCCATCCCCACACTCCCCCACTCCTCCCCCTCATCCCCATACCCCCACCTCCTCTCTCACCCCTGTACCCCCACCTCCTCCCCCCATACCCCCACCTCCTCCCCATCCCCCTACCCCCCCCTCACCTCCTCTCTCACCCCTGTACCCCCACCTCCCTCCCCCAACCCCATACCCCACCTCCTCTCTCACCCCTGTACCCCCACCCTCCTCCCCCAACCCCATACTCCCACCTCCTCTCTCACCCCTGTACCCCACCTCCTCTCTCACCCCTGTACCCCCACCTCCTCCCCCCAACCCCATACTCCCATCTCCTCCCCCAACCCCGTACTCCCCCCTCTTCTCTCACAGGGCGTTTAGAACATTCTCCTGGATCCTCTACCTGGATTAAACTCACATCCTATACTTTAAAATTGCTCAAGTTAAAATATGATTTATTGTTCACAGTCTGGTGGCGATAACATTCCACACTGTTTCCCTGAAACCGCCTCTTAGTGTGGCCTTGTAGAGTAAACTTCATCCAGCACAGTATGACAGCTGACTGGCAGGGTTGAGTACTTTCAGTGAACACAGGCCTGTAGCTGGGAGCGCTGCGTGAGTTCAGACATCTTTACTCTGAAGTAGTCTCTGCCACATGATTATGTTGCATGAAATGTGAATTAAAATATTAATCCAAGATAAGGTTGGTGACAGAGCCACAATGACTTCCTCCAGACAACTCAGTGTGACTCCAAAATGTGTGAACTTGATAGAAACTACAATTATGGCACATTTGTATTTGACTTAACTTACTCTGTTGAATTCTGATGCAATAATGACTTGTACACAGCTTGAGAGGTTGAACTGAAGAACTTATTTTGCCCTAATGTTCATGCCCCTCCGCATCCAAAACCTGATAGTGACTCCCTCCCTGTCTCACTTCCTGTTTGGCCTCATCTCACTTCCTGTTTGGCCCCTGCAGGTGAAGATCCCCTGGCAGGAGACCAGAATGATCATGACATGGACTCCATCGCCAGTGTCCTTAAGCTCTATTTCCGGGGACTGGAGAACGCTCTCTTCCCCAAGGAAGTCTTCCATGACCTCATTTCCTGTGTCTGTAAGTGCCTGTAGGAAGGGGAAATGGTCACCTATGAAGTTCCTGCAGTTCACTGAAGATCCCCTGAGTACTGTGTATGTACATTACGAAGTATGAAGTCTCCCTCTCTCTCTCTATCCTTTCTTTTTCTCTCTCCCTCCCCCATCCTGCCTGGTCAGTGATAGAGAACCTTCCGGAGAGAGCAGTCCACATTCACAAGGCCCTGAAGTCTTTGCCCAGTAACACCCTCGTCATCATGAGATACCTCTTTGCTTTCCTCAAC
This sequence comes from Anguilla japonica, assembly GCA_025169545.1. Taxonomy (NCBI): domain Eukaryota; kingdom Metazoa; phylum Chordata; class Actinopteri; order Anguilliformes; family Anguillidae; genus Anguilla; species Anguilla japonica. The sequence continues at coordinate 40,067,111 of CM045895.1, forward strand.
CAGTGAGTAACATAGCCCTCTGTCTGTCTGTCTGTCTGCCTGTCTGTCTGCTTGCCTGCCTGCCTGCCTGCCTGCCTGCCTGCCTGCCTGCCTGTCTGCCTGTCTGCCTGTCTGCCTGCCTGCCTGCCTGTCTGTCTGCCTGTCTGTCTGTCTGTTTATCTGCCTGCCTGCCTGCCTGTCTGTCTGCCTGTCTGTCTGCCTGCCTGTCTGTCTGTTTATCTACCTGCCTGCCTGCCTGCCTGTCTGTCTGTCTGTCTGCCTGCCTGCCTGCCTGCCTGCCTGTCTGTCTGTCTGTCTGTTTATCTGCCTGCCTGTCTGTCTGTCTGTCTGTCTGCTTGCCTGCCTGCCTGCCTGCCTGCCTGCCTGCCTGCCTGTCTGTCTGCCTGCCTGCCTGTCTGTCTGCCTGCCTACCTCTCTGTGTGTCTGTCTGTCTGTCACACAGTCAGTAAGCACTATTGCTTGATCTCAGTCACAGTGCAGCCAGACTCCCATGAATGGTCGTGTGTGGTTGTGTGTGGTTGTGTGTGGTCGTGTGTGGTCGTGTGTGGTCGTGTGTCGTGTGTTGTGTGTGGTTGTGTGTGGTTGTGTGCGGATCTCATTTGTAATGAAGTCACACAGGGGGCGGGGCTCTTTGGGGAGTTCCTGCCCCGCACCCCCCCCCCCCCAAAACCCTGAGCTGGGGGGGCAAGAGCGCTCAAATAAGAGACCTGCAGGCCTGACGGTCTCAGGACCCCCCCACACAGATTTTAGTGCAGCCTCTCCACTCAGCGGTTGAAAGAGGGTGATGATATAGCCGCCCCCCCCACCCCTGTTCCGCCATCCCCACTCCTCCAGTGATGATGTCATTTTCCAGTCGGAGTTCACAGTTGATGAAGTGTGGGCGGCTCTTGTGGGAGTGGGGGGCGGGGGGTGTTTTTTCGCTCTTGTTGGGGGGGGGGGGGGGTGGTTTGCTGTGACTCCTGGGGCAGTCTGGTTCCCCTGTTTCAGACAGTGGGGGCGTTGAGGAGGAGGACCGGTTTCCCCTATAAAGCTCATCTGCTTTCTCGGTCAGTGATGCAGCCTGAGAGGGCTGTGCACATGGTTCCTGCATCAGTGCTGGAGGGGCGGAGACTTAGTGGGGTGTTTTACTGCGACACGCAGCCAGACCTGCGCAGACAGCGCTCAACCTGCGCAGCCAGCCCCCACCTGCGCAGCCTGTGTGTGTGTCTGCTCTTGGAGGAGCAGCACTTCCGCTGTGGATGGGTAGGGACTGCAGCTCTGCTCTGTGTGGGTCGATGGGCTGGCTCTGTGGCTAGCTTTAAGCTGTGGATGGGTAGGGACTGCAGCTCTGCTCTGTGTGGGTCGATGGGCTGGCTCTGTGGCTAGCTTTAAGCTGTGGATGGGTAGGGACTGCAGCCCTGCTCTGTGTGGGTCGATGGGCTGGCTCTGTGGCTAGCTTTAAGCTGTGGATGGGTAGGGACTGCAGCCCTGTCCGGTGTGGGTCGATGGGCTGGTTCTGCAGCTTTAAGCTGTGGATGGGTAGGGACCCCCCTGTCCGGTGTGGGTCGATGGCCTGGCTCTGTGGCTAGCTTTAAGCTGTGGATGGGTAGGGACTGCAGCCCTGTCCGGTGTGGGTCGATGGCCTGGCTCTGTGGCTAGCTTTAAGCTGTGGATGGGTAGGGACTGCAGCCCTGTCCGGTGTGGGTCGATGGGCTGGCTCTGTGGCTGGCTTTAGCTCACTGACGCAGACATGCGTGCGGACCGACGAAGGACTGCCAGAGACTTTGGTGTCTCGCCAGGAGGTTGTGGGTTTAAATCCGTGCTGTCTGAGATGCAGCTGGGCTCACATGTTAACATAAATAATAGGCCGTTTTTTGAGCTGTTTTGGGACAGACGGATCGATAGAGTTTTCCCTGCTAGCATCTACAGTGCATTAATGTGTCTGAGTGGACCAAACAGCCTGAGGTTCAGGTCACCAGAGGGACAGCGTTTTTTAATTTTTTAATTTTTTAATTTATTACTTATTTACTTCAGGTTCATTCTGATTGGGTAACAGGGACAGAGGTGGATGCTGATTGGGTAACAGGGACAGTGGGATTCAGTGCATGCTGATTGGGTAACATGGACAGTGAGGTGGATGCTGATTGGGTAACAGGGACAGTAAGGTGGATGCTGATTGGGTAATGGATAGTAAGGTGGATGCTGATTGGGTAACGGACAGTAAGGTGGATGCTGATTGGGTAACGTGATGGCGGTGTGTGTTTGCAGCCTGTCCCAGTACAGCGAGGAGAACATGATGGACCCGTATAACCTGGCCATATGCTTCGGGCCCACCCTCATGTCTGTGCCTGAGGGGCACGACCAGGTATCCTGTCAGGCCCACGTCAATGAGCTCATCAAGACCATCATCATCCACCACGACGCCATCTTCCCCGCCCCCCCCCAGCTGGAGGGGCCCGTGTACGAGCACTGCAGGGCCACCGAAGAGTTCTGGTAAGAGTCACCGCCGGGACGGGGGCGCCAGATTTGGGGCTGCAGGTTTGGGGTGCCAGGTTTGGGGCAGCCCTGGACCAGTACAGCGTGGGGGGGGGGGGGGGGGGGGAAATAGAGGAGGGCTGTGAGGGGGGTTTTTCCAGCGCCTCAGGCCCCAGCTGTAATCCCACTGCTCAGCATGTCTCCCGCAGCAGAGGGAATGTGGGTAATGGAGTGCTGTAGTGAGTCTGGGGGAATGGCGCCCCCAGGTGGCCTGTGAGGTAATGACAGCTCTGGAAAGGGCCCGATGCTGAAGCTCTCAGTCAGCAGTGCAGCGGCTTTATAGCGCATGACGAGATGCTGAGGACATGGTGGAGTGATCATTACCACCCCCCCAGGCCCCCAGCCCCCCAGCCCCCCCACCCCCCCCAGCCCCGCCACCAGCCCCCCAGCCCCCCCCCCAGCCCCCCCAGCCCCCCCAGCCCCCCCAGCCCCCCCAGCCCCCCCAGCCCCGTGAGAGCATGGCTCTGTAGCACCTCATGAGCCCCCGCATTGCTCCCTGTGTCCACAGGGTGGTGCTGCAGGTGCTGAGGGCTCACTGAGCTGATGCAAAGCGTACTGTGGCCTGAGGATAAAATTTATATCACTGTATATAAAGAAGTTTGGACAGTGACGGTATATATCAGTAAATGTAGACAGTATATATTTTTCCTCCTAATTTTAACGGAAGATGCTTTAAAAGCAATACAAGACTCAGGGCTAACCGTTCCCTGGAGTTTACTATGAGGTTATTATTAATTCAGCATTATTGTCTTTATATAAAAGGGAGGCATGCACCCGTGTGTTTTTATTGGCTGTAAGCGATAGCAGGCAGGGGTGCAGTCGCTGTGATTGATATCTTTTCCAGCAGTCCACGTCATTTTTCCATCAGCATTCCACTTGCCCCAGGTGCAGTTCCACTGGCCCAGCTGCCAAAATAAATAGAACCACTTTTTAAAGGAGATCATACAGACTATTTGCATTAAAAAGTGTCAAAACTCAAGTCTACAGCGCCGGTTTAAAAAATGGCGCATGCAAAAGATGCATGCAAAGTCTCGCGCATTCACTTGCCCGTGCAGAAACTTGCGCATGCAGAAACTCGCACTTAGAGAGACTTGCGCATGAAAAAACTCATGCACGCAGAATCTAGTGCATGCAGAAACTTGCACATGCAGAAACACACGCTCTCAAGGTCTTGTGAGGTCTTGTTTCCTTGGAACACGGTCAGCGTTGTGCTGGATCAGGACGAAAAAACATTCAGATGCTTCAAAAACTGACTGCATTCAGGTCTTTTACCAGACCCACACAAGGGATAAAATATTTTACGAAGGAATCTACGTGTTTCCTGTACAATACATACGTTGCCTCATAAGTACTGTGTGGGAAATATTCAGCCCATTTTTAAAAGAAGTCTGGAAGTCTGTGAAGCGGGTCAGTCAGTGTGTGTGAGCCTCTGGCCCGAATCCCCAGGGAACAGCAGTGTTGTGTCTTGGTGTGGTTTTGGGAGTGTTGTTTAGTCTGGCTCTCTGACCGTGCCCCCCCCCCCCAGTGACAGTCCCCACGGCGAGCCCCCCCTTGTGGACGAGCCAGTGCCGGACGCCGTCTCAGAGCTGCAGAACAGCGACGATGGTTAGTGGCCAGGAGGGGGCGCCTGCGAGGTCACTCACTCCACCTTCTCCTGAATGCTGTCCCTCACCTTCCCCCTTGCTTTCAACTCGCTTTTTCCCTTTCTCCCCTTTTCTCTCTCGCCCTCGCTCTCACTCCCTTTCTCCCCTTCTTTCTATCCCTTGCTCTCTCTCCTCTTTGCTTTCTCCCTTTCTCCCCTTCTTTCTCCCTCACCGTCTCCCCTTCTCTATCCCTCTCTCTCTCCCTCTCTTTCTCTTCCTCTCTCCCCCTCTCTGAAACTCAAATGGAGTCATGCTTCTGTGTCTACCTCACATTCGCCAGTGACATCACACTTGCATTTACACCTCCATATTTTCCTCTGTCGTTCTCACTGCTTCGCTAATGATATTGCTAATGGTATCAAAATGGCTGTTAAGTCCTAATGATATCAACATGCATGTTAATGCTAATGAATGATATCAAAATGGCTTTAATGCAAAATGGCAGTCTTCAGCCAGGTATGCTCCTTCAGGTTAGCAGGGAGTTGTAAATATTCTCATTTTTGGAGATAATTATTTACTGCTTAATTTTGGCTTTGTGCAAATATAACTGGCATGCATTTCCTTAAAGAACAATCCAGCAGCGACTGTGTCTTCCCTCCCCCTGTGATGATGTTTGTATTGAGCTTCTGCTGTCTGCTGCACTAACACCCCCTGCTTTGCCCCCCCCCCCCCCCCCCCCCCCCCTCTTGTCTCCGGCTGAATCCAGGGTGCTTGGTCATTTCAGAGTCGGAGCCCCTGGAGGCCGTCGCCCGTTTCGACTATTCCGGCCGCACCAGCCGGGAGCTCTCCTTCCACAAGGGGGCGTCGCTGCTCCTGTTCCACCGCGCCTCTGAGGACTGGTGGGAGGGGCGTCACAACGGGGTGGACGGGCTGGTGCCCCACCAGTACATTGTGGTTCAGGACATGTGAGTCCTGCCAGTCAAATCAGGGTCTCAACCCCTGCAGCTACTCAATGAGCTCACGCTTCTGTTTGCTTGTGCCTTATGGGTAATGTAGTCATGTATGGAAATGAAAGGTTTTTAGTGTGTGTTTCAATCAGAGACTGTAAAAAATATACTCAGTGCTTGCAGCATGTGCTGGGTTTAATTTGAGGAAGTTGTTTTGTAGAGATGTGTAATGCCTATAAAACAATTTCCTAAAAATTTGCTGCCACCTACTGCTGAGTTTGGGTACTGCAGCGGTGGATAACCTGATAAAACCAGTGCTTCTGGCTTATAGTCTGGAGACTCTGTAGATCTTTAGAAATGATGAATGGAGATAATGAGTAATTCTACCTGCCTCCCCCTGTCCAACTGCCCCACCCCACCCCCGCTCTGTGTGTCTGTGCTGCAGGGATGATGGGACATCTGGCAGGGGGAGCCCCAAAGCTGAAATAGAGGGGCCACCTGAGCCTGCTCCGCCTGAGGATAAAGTGTCCACTAGGGGCAACGTGAGCTCTTCCCACTGGAGGACATGTGGCAGACATTTATCTGGCCAACCTGAACAGGTGAGAGGCTGAGACTGAGACTGTCTCACCTGAACAGGTGAGAGACTGAGACTGAGACTGTGCCTGGGGTCAGTACTGCTCTGTCCAGCCCCTGTCTAAAATTTCACATCAGTGCAAAACGAGCATTTAAGGCGACGATGTGAGGCTCAGATTCTGTGTTGTGTGTGTTTGCCTGAGCTCTGCCCGTCTGTGTTTAAGCGTGGGTACGGGACGTTGTTTTGGGTCTGGTGTTGAAGGCGGGTGCTGTTCCCCTCTCCCTCTCTCTGCGCTCCCGTTCAGGGTGAGGAGTCGTCCCGAGTCCGGCGGCACGCGGAGAACGTTCCGGGCTGGGGAGGGACTGGCGGAGGGCAGCGGGGGGGCGGCAGCAGGTGTCAGGGCCTCCTCCCTGCCGGTGGGGGGGCTGCCCAAAGACGGGTCCGATAAAAGGCCCCTCAGCGCCCACAGCGTCCTCAACTCCGTCACCCGCCACTCCTCCCTGAAGGCCAAGCTGGACAGCCCGCAGTTCCGCAAGGCAGCCACCGCGGGGCGCTCCAAGAGCTTCAGCAACCACCGGCCCCTCGACCCGGAGGTCATCGCCCAGGTGGAGGACGGCTCACAGGTACCCCCCCCAACCCCACTCAAACCTCCATCACCGCTCACCCCCTCTCACCCCCACTCACCCCTCCACTTATCCCCACACCCCCTCTCACCCCCTCTCACCCCCCACTCATCCCCCCCCCTAACCCCCTCACCCCCACTCACCCCCTCACCCCCCCCCTGTCCTCCCCGCCCCCACTCACTGTACTGTAAAGGGGGCTCTCTCCCCCCCCCCCCCTCACTGTACTGTAAAGGGGGCTCTCTCCCCCCCCGCCCCCACTCACTGTACTGTAAAGGGGGCTCTCTCCCCCCCCGCCCCACTCACTGTACTGTAAAGGGGGCGCTCTCCCCCCCCCCCCCACTCACTGTACTGTAAAGGGGGCTCTCCCCCCCCCCCCACTCACTGTACTGTAAAGGGGGCGCTCTCCCCCCGCCCCCACTCACTGTACTGTAAAGGGGGCGCTCTCCCCCCCCCCCCACCCCCACTCACTGTACTGTAAAGGGGGCTCTCTCCCCCCCCGCCCCCACTCACTGTACTGTAAAGGGGGCGCTGTCCCCCCCCCCCCACTCACTGTACTGTAAAGGGGGCTCTCTCCCCCCCGCCCCCCCACTCACTGTACTGTAAAGGGGGCTCTCTCCCCCCCCCCGCCCCCACTCACTGTACTGTAAAGGGGGCGCTCTCCCCCCCGCCCCCCCCCACTGTACTGTAAAGGGGGCTCTCCCCCCCCCCCCCACTCACTGTACTGTAAAGGGGGCTCTCTCCCCCCCCCCCCACTCACTGTACTGTAAAGGGGGCGCTCTCCCCCCCCGCCCCCACTCACTGTACTGTAAAGGGGGCTCTCTCCCCCCCGCCCCCACTCACTGTACTGTAAAGGGGGCTCTCTCCCCCCCGCCCCCACTCACTGTACTGTAAAGGGGGCGCTCTCCCCCCCGCCCCCACTCACTGTACTGTAAAGGGGGCGCTCTCCCCCCCCCCCCCACTCACTGTACTGTAAAGGGGGCTCTCTCCCCCCCCCCTCCCGCCCCCACTCACTGTACTGTAAAGGGGGCTCTCTCCCCCCCGCCCCCACTCACTGTACTGTAAAGGGGGCTCTCTCCCCCCCGCCCCCACTCACTGTACTGTAAAAGGGGGCGCTCTCCCCCCCGCCCCCACTCACTGTACTGTAAAGGGGGCGCTCTCCCCCCCGCCCCCGCTCACTGTACTGTAAAGGGGGCTCTCTCTCAGTGCTGTATGGGTCCCGGTGTCCCCCCTGCAGGACGTGGAGGCCACCATGAGCAGTGCGTTGAGGGAGCTGCGGGAGCTGGAGAGGCAGAGCAGTGCCACGCACGCGCCGGACGTGGTGCTGGACACGCTGGAGCAGCTGAAGGGGGGGGGCAGCCCCCGGGAGCCCAGCTCAGAGCCCTCCAGCCCGCTGCACGCCTGCGACACCCACGACGCCCCCCCCCAGCCCCCCCTACAGCGCAGCTCCAGCTCCAACAGCGACGAGCCCAGCACCTTCCGCCTGGGCAAGAGCGTCGCCAAGGCAACCGTGCCTGGCCCCTCCCCTTCCCCCTCCACCGCCTCTTCCTCCTCCTCTTCCTCATCCTCCAGAGAGCCCCGCCCGCCCGCCACCCGCCCCAAACCGGTGGTGTTCCCCAAAACCAGCTCGAGCGGCAGCCCCACCCTGGGGTCACCCACCTCCACCGTCCCCCCCACACCCCCACCCCCGCCCCCGCCCACTGATAAGTCCTGCCCTGTCTGAGCAGTGCAGCACCCCCCCTGCCCCCCCCCACAGGAGCACCGTGCGTGTGCTGTGTGTGTGTGTGTGTGTGTGAGTGAGTGTGTGTGTGAGTGAGTGTGCGCTGCCTGAGTGTGTGTGCTGTGTGCTGCGTGTGTGCGTGTGTGTGTGTGTGTGCTGCGTGCGTGCGTGTGTGTGTGTGTGAGTGAGTGTGCGCTGCCTGAGTGTGTGTGCTGTGTGCTGCGTGTGTGCGTGTGTGTGTGTGTGCTGCATGCGTGTGTGTGTGTGTGTGTGTGCTGCCAGCCCTCTGCTTACTGAGTTTTTGGGTTTTTCTCTGGGACTGGGCACTGCCTGTTTGAGGAAGTAGGCCCTTTTGATTGACAGCTCCTGTGACCTGCAGGTGCTTTGATTCCTGCCCCTAACTCTGCTGCTTGGAGAGACGCATCACTCCATTCAGGCTGGACTCGCCCACACCGAACAGGCTTTTCAGAGGGGGGGGGGGGCGTTGGGTTGCATTGTAGGGACAGGAAAGAGCTTACATGATGTATATGTGTGTGATTCTCAGCCTCCTGTTACAGTGCTGATCAGGCGAGCGTGTGCCTGTGTAACTGCGTCTCATTCCTGGGGAGGTGATTTTGCTCGAGTGGGAACGGGTGCAGAAGTGGGGCCAAACGCTAAAGCAGCCTCTCCAGAGACGCCAGCACAGTGACAGCAGCGTAGTGCAGCTTTTTTGGGCCTCTTCTCTCTCCGTAGATAGGCCATGGGTTGATATGCCTTTATAGTTAGCGATGCATTGTGTTATTTTTGCCGTGCCGATTCTCGGGTGGGTGCACAGCGCAGACTGTGGTTCAGAGTGACAGCTAACGGCTCCCAGCACAGCACTTCTCCCTGGCCTGTGTCCTGTGAACCCAACCACTGAGGCCGAAGAGAGTTAGCCTGTTAGCCATTGCCTGTGTCCTGTGAACCCAACCACTGAGGCCGAAGAGAGTTAGCCTGTTAGCCATTCCCTGTGTCCTGTGAACCCAACCACTGAGGCCGAAGAGAGTTAGCCTGTTAGCCATTCCCTGTGTCCTGTGAACCCAACCACTGAGGCCGAAGAGAGTTAGCCTGTTAGCCATTCCCGGTGTCCTGCTGAAGCAGCCTTGTGTGTTCAGAGCCTCTCTCGCCTCGCCAGGTTACCGGCGGTGATGTCACTGTGCAGGTGCACTGGCCGTCAGACTGACAGAGCAGCAAAGTGGCGCCGCCAACGGCTAGCTTTTTATACAGGCCTGCACATGCCTTTCTGGAAACAAAATAAAATACAACAATAAGAAAAAAAAAGGGGGGGGGGGGGGCATTTTTTCTATGTAAATGTAATAATTGTGCTAACTGGAAAACTGGAGATTTCTTAGTGTTGTAAAACCCCTTGTTCATCTGACTGGTCTTTGTTGGCTGTTCCTGTTTTTTAGATGGAAGAGTGTGAATCTGAAATTCCCTTCTTGTTTTTTCAGTTTTATCAGCAGTCAGGTGGACCTGTTTATGTGTTTCTGTATATCATGATCAAAGTGAAATGCGTCAGGAGGGAAGAGTTCAGACACTGTGGGACAGCCACCGTGCTTTTTCATCTGAAATGACATTTAAAGTTAGTTGTGTCTCAGACTGAACGTCTGCAGAAATTTGGGTTCAGTAATGGAGTATTCCAGAGGCCTTCCGGATGCGGGCTGTGACTGCACAGATCTCAGAGTCGCTGACTCTCCACTGTTACTACGGTGATCTTCATTCACACGCTCGCATACCCTTTACTGCTCAAACCATTAATCACAGAACCATACAGACGTGCCCTGATTATTAATCTTCATTTTTTGTGCTTGTTCTTGCTCTGTTTTTTAGGTGTTGATTATGAGAAGGGTGATCTCATATAACCAGGGCTGCTTCTGTCCTGTATAAAATTGACCCTAAAATGTGTCTGGATGTGCTAGCATTCATCAGTTATATTCACTTCCCTTAAATGAAGGGGAAAAAACAAATATGTATCCCCTCTCTTCATAACTGTATTTTCTGTGTGCACCGGTATGCAGATTAACCAGGCCGTGTTTGTTGCTTCTAAACTGGATCCCATCCACCATTGCACCTCTTGACCTTTTTTCATACAACTGCAGATCCTGAATCCAGGCCCTTCGAGTGAGCCTGCTTGGAATTACCCGCTGTACAGGCTATGCTAGCTCTTAATATAGCCTAACCAATACCAAGTGCCCACTGTACAGTCTGTGCTAGCTGTTAGCATAGCCTAGCCTATGCCAAGTACCCACTGTACAGGCTATGCTAGCTCTTAGTATAGCCTAACCTGTGGCAAGTACCCATTGTAGAGGCATTGCTAGCTGTTAGCATAGCCTAACCTGTGCCAAGTTCCCATTGTACAGGCTATGCTAGCTGTTAGTAAAGCCTAGCCTATACCAAGTACCCATTGCACAGGCTATGCTAGCTGTTAGCATAGCCTAGCCTGTACCAAGTACCCACTGTACAGTGCCTGCAAATATGCACCATAGCCTGATTGGTTGTACCACACCTTACAAAAGTGGGCTTTGGTTTTTAATGGGGAAGAGTGGAATAGCGGAACGATAAAAAAGCAAAATCATTTGCAGCAGCTGCCAGCAGCCAGTCCCAGGAGCGAATGTGCTGGTGGGGGTCCGTGTGCAGGTGAGGAAATGGAGCTTGCACACTGCATTTTTGGCTGTTATTTCTGCTGTTATTCCCTCCTCCAAACACACTAATCTCACAGGTCAGGAGTCTTATTGCATCAGTAGCCATTAACAGCCGGGTGTGTTGCTAACTTTCATTTGAAGCTTTATGGTAGGAGTGCTTTTCATTGTGCTGTTTCTCCTGTCCTGTTGTGTAACTGGAAATTGACTTCTGGAGTTGTAGGGACTTTAACATGCATTATATAAAACAGGTGCTCATGGGTGATGTAGTTTGTTTCTTTTAAGACCACACTGAATGCACCAGCATGATTAATCACCCTGTTCCAGTCAGGAATAAAAAGTCAAATTTCATGATGCACTTGAAATGACCATTGTGTGCTTGTAACCAGGTTGCGTGGGGATGTTTTTTAATCATAACTTTTATTAAATATGTATTTCTTGTCCATTTAAATCAAACAAACATGAAAAGATTGTCATGTCAAATATATTTATAGTTGTCCTTTTAAATGTTTCTATATTACCTGATGAAACCTGTGTTGAAATGTACTTTGTATATACAATGTTGTACATTACAGAGGTACACTCTTTTTTTTGGTACAATATTGTACAGTAATAGCAATAGTAGTTTACTCTCAAATAGATCTTATAGGATTATATGTGTAGTTCTTGTAGTAAACTTTTTTTAAAATAAACATTGCTTGCTATACATGTCTTTGGTTTACTGTATGTTCTTTGATTATTTGATGTGATGGCGCTTTTGTAACTTCACAGTTGTACCATGACAACATGATGTTTGGATTAACCCTATATTGACCTGTGATGTCATCACTCAGCACCACTGTGATGGACAGATCTACAGGAAGAGATTTGTGTGAGTGTGAGTGTGTGCATGTGTGTGTGAGCGTATGTGCGTGTGTGTGTGCACTTGTGTGCATGCGTGTGGGTGTTTGTGAGCGTGTGTGTGAGTGTGTGTGTGTGTGTGTGTGTGTGCCTGCATCACTCTCTATGATTCTCTGATTATTATGTTTATGGCTTACTGAAGGGTAAGTCATCTCTCAGCTCTTTCTGTACACTAGTATGGATTGTGTGCCTTAAGGGAGCACAGGCATTCACGAAGTTGACTGGACTACAGACAGAGCTGCTACATCCTGTCTGCAATCTGTATAATATGGAAAGTAAGAAGAAACTTCATGGCAGATAATGTTGACACTGCACTGCAGAAACGTAAATTTAGGTCATTGTGTTGGAAAATGACCGCCTTTAGATTCCTATCTTTGGTTTCTGCTGCTTTCTAGTGGACATTATGGATATTTTTCAGTTGCTGTATGGCAGATTGAATTTTTCATCACCGTAGTTTGGATGTGAACACGGCAGTATTGCTCAATAAGAATCCTTTGTGTGTTTTACCACGTGCTGCTGCAGATCATTCTGTTTTTGTACACACTGATTATGACGGCATGTGTGTTACACACGCAAAACGTGACAAGCTTCACATTCTGATTTTTTCCCCTAGATTGGACACTTGGCGCCAAAATTTTCCGCTGTAAATGCCTATATTTTATCTTAAGGGCTGCCTATAGATCCTTTTTGTCCTTTTTGTTAATTCTGTTCTGTTAAATATGACATGTCTCCGCTTAGTTCGCAGATGGGTTTGTGTCTTGTACAAATGAGCTCGCAAACTGGGTTATAGCCTAGTGGAGACTCGTGCATTTTTGTGGGCTGGGCTCCTATTAGCGGACAGATTTTATTATTTTTATTTATTTTTAATGCTTTTCATATAAACATTTGTCTCCGCTTTCAATATTATCCTCAATATGAAAAACAATCTTCCGAGATTTACCAGATCTAGAGTAAATCTGAACCATTTAGAACCCATAGACGCATTGCTTTTCATGTCAATAACGAGGTTAGAGCTTGTGTTGTCTGCAATTTCAGCCACTAACGTGACGTGCCTCATTCGTGTTGTATGTTTATTAGCCTTCATATTTCCATTATTCTGTGAAACCGAAACTACACGATAGGAGGAGTTTCCCCAGGAAGCAGAAGAGGTCGCTAAACGTTCAAACGTGCCCTTTTAATTGTTGAGCTCTAAATAAAGCTGTAACATTTACATATCAAAAATTCCCTGCACAGAATTAGACGACTTTGTTCCTTTGGCTCATCGTTCCCCTGGAAATACAATTTTATCCGTATTAGTTTGTTTCAGCACATTCGGACGCGTCTCTTTAAAACTCAATTCAACAAGGAAGTGAACAGAATAGAAACCAGCCCGTTCAGCTTCATGCATTTTTTCGGAAACTCCCGAGTGTCACACTCATACAACACAAGAGCAATGTGTCAGCGTGTGTAAGAGTAGGAAGACCAGTTCAATCGGACATTTCAGAACGTACTTTTGAGATGGGTACGGCTGATCCTGTGACAAGGTGGCTGTTTTTCCTCGTTTTCCTCTCGTAAACTTTGTTGCGTGTTTTCATTGTTAGGTGTGTAGTGTAATATTTAGCTACTGGATAACAAGCTAACCACTATCCTTCGTGTTTTAAATGACAAATGGTGCCATTGTGATAGACGAGGTAGATTTGTGTCCTTTATCGTCAATATGTAGTAGCTCAACGGCTAAATGTATTTCTTAGATAATATCAGCTTGCCTATTTTTGAGCAGTTGCAGGCTAGCCTTGTACCATTGCGTATCCTCACCGCTGATAGGCTAATGCGATGTGGGGCCGACAATTTCCATAAAACGTAGCCTAGCCTCGACTAGCTAAGCTACGTTATGGCTCGAAAAGTTAACCATTCGTTTTACTAGAGCCTATATTTAAACTATTATGGCAGATTATGATTCGATTGTGTTCAGATAGGCCTACACTAGCCTACGTTCACGGTTATTCTATGTTTTTTTATTTGTCATATTTTTTGATGGGCAATCGTAATGTAGGCTAGTAGCGCAAATCGATGTTGATTGCCTACAAGCAAATAGATTTTTATTTGTCGTACATAGAAGACTATGGCAAATTGGCTATCTTTGTATGACCGCACATGAAGGTATGACCCAAGGTGTAATGGTAATATCGCTATTCTCATTGTTGATGCTTTTGTTTACCTCTAGCACATTTGACAGACCGGACGTTTGCGGCTTCCTCTGACCTGGCTTTAACGAGACTGCAGTTCTGTTTCTGAAAAGCTTTTCCAGCTCATCTGCTCGCAGAGACAAGCCAGGAGATTCTGATTTATTTATACAGCGGTGAGTGTTTCATGTACTCAATTGTGCTGTAAAAATACCGATTTACTGTAATTTCCCCGTTTAATATTATTAATAATGAAAACAACACTAGATCGGCTTCCCAAAGATAGACTATGGGCTATGTTACATCTAGTTACATTGCATGTAGTGCCCTCCATAATTTTTGGACACAAATATATAGCCTATTTCTTGATTTTGCTCTGTACTCCACAGTTTTAGATTCGTAATCAATTCACATGTGGTTAACGTGCAGGTTCTCAGCTTTTATGAAAGTGCAGTTTTATACATTCTGGATTCACTTTAGACCAGTTTGCAAGACCTGGACTGCAAGATGCAAATCCCTAGTGAGCTGCAAAAACAGGATGTCCAGCTTACAGTTCTAAGAAGTATCTAAAAGGGTCTGTAGAGTTCAAGATTCACTTGTATCAGGGTGATGACAAGTGCAAAGTATGGAGGGGAAAAGTAACTGCCCAAGACCCAAAGCACCCCCTCTGTATCTGTGAAATGTGGTGGGGGTGTTTTGGTTTGAGCATGTATGGCTGCCACATATACTGGCTCACTTGTCTTCATTGATGATGTGACTGCTGATGGCAGCAGCATAACGACTTCTGAAGTGTACAGAAACATCTTATCTGCTCATGTTCAAGCAAATGCCTCCAGACTTATTGGGCGGTGCATCATCCTCCTGAAAGACATTGATCCCCAAAATACCGCTCAAGCAACAAGGAGATTTTCAAAGACAGAAACAGGAAAATGCTTGACTGGCCCAGTCAGTCACCCAGTCTTGATCCAGATGAACTCGTTGTGAAGAGAAAACCTAAAGTAGCCCCTGTGAAACAAGCAGGAGCTGAAGTGCTGTACTTTGTACACGGTGAAACTAAAACGTGTAAAAAATACCCTTTAATAAATCTGAGAATCTGCAGACTAACCACATATGAATAGTTTGATTACATATATAAAATTGTGGAATACAAATAAAAAAGTCTTTGTTCCAATAGTTGTGGAGGGAACTGTCTCTTTTTGTACTAATGGCCGGTTTGTTTTCGGTGCTGTATAGGCTACAGTAGCCTAGTGCTGTAGATTCCTCAAGCTGAACCTTGAAGATCATCAATTGATAAGAGAGGAATGTATGTTCTCTGTTGCACTGAGTCAACATTACATTACATTACATTACATTTATTTCGCAGACGCTTTTATCCAAAGCGACGTACAAAAGTGCATATCATGGTCGTAGGCAACTGCTGAACACAAGTTCAGAAAGGTATAATACTTATTTTGTACAGCTATTTCTAGCTAAGAACACAGTTCACACAGTGAACACTATTCTAACCTAACCTCTGCAAAGCCAACTAGGCGGAAGAGTAAGCTACAGTATTAGGACAAAGACAAATACAAGTGACATGAAAAAGGGGGGGTTTTTTTTTTTTTTTTTTTTTAAATTAAAGAGTGAAATATACAGAATGGTGGTGGTTAATCTAGGTATAGTCTGAAGAGATGAGTCTTCAGGCCACGGCGGAAGATGGGTAGTGAGGGGGAGGTTCGGAGAGGGACGGGAAGTTCGTTCCACCACTGGGGAGCTAGGGTGGAGAAGCTCTGTGATCCCTTTGGGCGGGTGGGAGGGGTTACTAGGCGCCCTGCTTCCGCAGAGCGGAGTGGTCGAGCAGGCACGTAGAAGCGAATCATGTCCTGCAAGTAGATGGGGGCTGTCCTGTTGGCAGCAGTGTAGGCAAGGGTCAGGGTTTTGAACCGGATCCTGGCGGCGACAGGTAGCCAGTGGAGTGATCGCAGCAGAGGAGTGACGTGGGAGAATTTGGGAAGTCAAGAATATAGGAAGTACACTGAGTTAGTTGAATTGTATTAAGTGGCCATTTTCACATAATTAGATGCCAGATATCTCAAACTTGTGTATCTTTAAGTGCTAAGTCCATTATATCCATGTTTTTCTTCAGATCTTGCTAACGTTTTCAGTGAGATCCTAAGGAGCGGATCTGTCTGATCTGTCCAGGGCAGGTGTTGCTCTGACTCTTGGGGAAAATGATGGCGAGCACGGCGAACTACCTGTGGTCGATGGACGACGTTCTGGGACAGGGGGCTACAGCCAGCGTCTTCAAAGCCCGAAACAAGGTGCTCTTTCCTGCACTTACCTCTGTTCCCATGAGCTGCGGGCTTCTCTACGCAAAGCTCAATAAAGCTTTGAATTTTACTATAAACCTGACCTGTATGTAGATCTAATATGCGATGATAGTGTGGTATAATGTATTTGTTTGGACTGTTTGTGTACTTGTTCTTATCGCTCAGTAGTTTATTTATTCTTAAGTTACTTTTTGACGTAAGGCCACAGTGAGGGTGGCAGTAGTCTCGAGGGACAGTCTGAGACGCAGGAAGAGAGCTTTCCACATTCCTCCTGCGGTTTTATCGCCTGAGAGTTCATTCTTTTCCTGTCGTGTTCTGGAAGAAAACGGGGGAGCTGGTGGCGGTGAAGGTCTTCAACATCTCCAGCTACACGCGGCCGTACGAGGTTCAGATAAGGGAGTTTGAGATGCTGAGGAAACTCAACCACGTCAACATCGTCAAGCTCTTCGCCGTGGAGGAGGTAGGGGCGCCGTGTCAGGGGCTGTGAATGCCCCCCCCCCCCTAGCTCACTCTGCCGAAAGCACCGCTCGTAAATCCGCTGCTCCTCTCCTCAGCGGAGCGTCCCAGAGGGAGCGAAATCCTTTGGCTTTTGGGTTGCTCTCCTGTCAGCTGTAGTCCAGCGCTCGGCGCAGTTTCGTGTGTCTGTGCGGTGAAGGCTGGCTCTGAGAGAGGTGCGCTGACAGGATAAAACACGCTCGCAGTGAAAGGGATGCAGCCGCTCTGAACTCTTTCCCAGATATTCTCGGGAAACTGGGCCTCCCGTAGCTGCAGGCCTGTGAGTGCTTTTGCAGATGCAGGGCTGATATGGCGGGTCCGCGGGGGGCGGTAGCGTGGAGGTTCTGGTTCTGGTTCTGGTTCTGACCTGCACCAGTGTGCGTTACTGTTCCGGCAGGGGGAAATACATCCCGCGCATTTCCTCTGTGCTTGTTTACTGCTGAAGGGCGTTGTCACGCCCTAAGAGGGAGGTGCGGCAGTGCCGGGGAACACCGTTGGTTTCCGCATTGGGGAGAGAGAGAGTGCGCACCCACACAAACACAAAATTAAATAAACAAACACCTTCACCCTTCCCCCTCACGGGTTCCAGGAAAAAAACAATAAACTAAAACAACAAACTAAAATAAGAAAGACAAAAGAAAGTAAAACCGAGCAGCAGCTTTTCAGATCATAGCTGGCCCGCATTCTACCGGACCGGCTGCTCCTACTTTTCAGTGGAGGTTTACATTCTCAGTCAAAATGAAACTCAAATAAAGAAACTCGCTCTCTGTGTGTGAGCTCCCGGTCTCGGCCCCAAACTGTGGAGAGCCGCACACCTGTAAGCACCTGGGCTGATTAGCCAACGCAGCCCAGGTGCGTGTGCTCTCTCCACCAGCCGGCGCAGCCGAGACCAATCCGCCTCTCCGGCAGACCGAACGCCACTGGCGTCTTCATTGCTGTTTGTCGAATGAAACAGCTGAGAGTCAGCGCTTAAGAATTATTCATTCTTAATGAGCAGTATTTTACTGTGTGCTCTTATGTGCACCTCTCTTCTAATGTGCTGTGAGTTACCGTAAATAATGTCTGCCGTAAAATAATGTGACATGACAACAGTAATAACAATAATTAATGTACACTATAATCATATTGTATCCCTACGTCATGATTTGAAATGTGAGGAATGGTGTTTTATATTTCCAGCGCTGTTGTGCGCTGTGTTGGTGTTACTGTCTAACTGGCTGGTCTCTCTGGCTGCCAGATGCACATGAACACCAAGCAGAAGGTGTTGGTGATGGAGTTCTGTTCTGGAGGGAGTCTGCTCAACGTCCTGGAGGAGCCGGAGAACGCCTTCGGCCTGGGAGAGTCCGAGTTCCTGGTGGTGCTGCAGTGTGTGGGTGCGTGGGTGGGGGTTAGGGAGGGTGGGCTGCAGTGTGTGGGTGCATGGGGGGGAGGTTAGGGAGGGTGGGCTGCAGTGTGTGGGTGCATGGGGGGGGGGGGTTAGGGAGGGTGGATGCAGTGCGTGGGGAGGGGGCGGGGTGGATGCAGGGGGCGCGTGGAGGGTGGTGGGGGGGGGGGGGTTAGGGAGGGTGGATGCAGTGCAGGGGGGAGTAGGGGGAGAGAACACATCTCTCTCCCACTGGCACAATCAGACCAGCCTGTGAACACAATTCTGCATTCTGACTGCATTCGGACAAAATGGGGTTTTTAAGAAGTCGCTCTGTCCCAGTGTCTCTGTGATGCTGGAGTGATGCTGGGTGCTGATTGGCTGCTGGTCCTGCGTGTGCGCAGTTAACGGGATGAACCACCTGCGGGAGAACGCGGTGGTGCACCGCGACATCAAGCCCGGCAACATCATGCGGGTGGTGGGGGAGGACGGGCGCTCCGTCTACAAGCTGACCGACTTCGGCGCTGCGCGGGAGCTGGAGGACGACGAGAAGTTTGTGTCCATCTACGGCACGGAGGAGTACCTGGTGAGGGGGGGGGGGGGTTTTGTGTCCATCTACGGCACGGAGGAGTACCTGGTGAGGGGGGGGGGGGGGTTTGTGTCCATCTACGGCACGGAGGAGTACCTGGTGAGGGGGGGGGGGGTTTGTGTCCATCTACGGCACGGAGGAGTACCTGGTGAGGGGGGGGGGGGGTTTGTGTCCATCTACGGCACGGAGGAGTACCTGGTGAGGGGGGGGGGGGGGGGGGGTTTGTGTCCATCTACGGCACGGGGGGGTACCTGGTGAGGGGGGGGGGGGGGGGGGGGGGGGGGTTTGTGTCCATCTACGGCACGGAGGAGTAGTACCTGGTGAGGGGGGGGGGGGGGTTTGTGTCCATCTACGGCACGGAGGAGTACCTGGGTACCTGGTGAGGGGGGGGGGGGGTTTGTGTCCATCTACGGCACGGAGGAGTACCTGGTGAGGGGGGGGGGGGGTTTGTGTCCATCTACGGCACGGAGGAGTACCTGGTGAGGGGGGGGGGTTTGTGTCCATCTAAGGCACGGAGGAGTACCTGGTGAGGGGGGGGGGCGGGGTTTGTGTCCATCTACGGCACGGAGGAGTACCTGGTGAGGGGGGGGGGGGGGGCGGGGTTTGTGTCCATCTACGGCACGGAGGAGTACCTGGTGAGGGGGGGGGGGGGGGGGCAGGGGCGGGGCCTGCAGGCAGAGCACACTCAGGGAACACAGGTACAGGAAGTGGGAACTGGGGGACAGTTTTCCCTGTTACACGCCTCATATGCAGCCATTGGAGGAGAACTGAACCACAGATGTTTACAACGCAGTAACTTTCCAATAAAGTAGGTGGTGATTTCAATCAAATAATGTAATATTTATATGTCAGTGGATAGTGTTGACTCATGCAGTCAGGGTGATATGAGGCCTGTCAGTGTGTCTGTACTGCTGTCAGTGATTGCGCAGCTGTCAGTGACTGTGATTATGTCAGTTCCCCTATGTGTCTGTGCTGCTGTCAGTGCTCCTGTGTGTCTGTGCTGATGTCTGTGCCCCTGTGTCGTCATGATGTTGTCAGTGCTCCTGTGTGTCTGTGCTGATGTCAGTGCCCCATGTGTCTGTGCCCACAGCACCCTGACATGTACGAGCGGGCGGTACTGCGGAAGCCGCAGCAGAAGGCTTTTGGGGTGACGGTGGACCTGTGGAGTATCGGGGTCACCTTCTACCACGCGGCCGCCGGCTCCCTCCCCTTCGTGCCCTTCGGAGGCCCCCGCAAGAACAAACAGATGATGTAAGCGCCCGCCCCGCCCCTTCCTACCCCGCCCCGCCCCGCCCCGCCCCTTCCTACCCCGCCCGCCCCGCCCCTTCCTACCCCGCCCCGCCCCTTCCTACCCCGCCCCCCGCCCCACTCCTCCCTGTCCCACCCCCCGCCCCTTCCTACCCCGCCCCCGCCCCGCCCCCGCCCCTGCTTCCCCCCCGCCCCGCCCCGCCCCTTCCTACCCCGCCCCGCCCCGCCCCTCCCCGCCCCGCCCCCCACTGCTCTACCCCCGCCCCGCCCCTTCCTACCCCGCCCCGCCCCGTCCCCCGCCCCGCCCCTTCCTACCCCGCCCCACTCCTCCCCGCCCCGCCCCCCCCCTGCTCTACCCCGCCCCGCCCCGCTCCTCCCTGTCCCGCCCCGCCCCCTGCTCTACCCTGTCCCACCCCGCCCCCTGCTCTACCCCGCCCCGCCCCTTCCTACCCCGCCCCGCCCCACTCCTCCCTGTCCCACCCCCGCCCCCTGCTCTACCCCGCCCCGCCCCGCCCCCTGCTCTACCCCGCCCCGCCCCGCTCCTCCCTGTCCCGCCCCGGCTCGCTCCCCTGTAATACCTGGGGACCCTGCTGACCCTGTGTGTGGTTGTGTTCCCTGAGAGACGCCCTTCTTTATGCTCTTGATTCCAGGTACCGGATCACCACAGAGAAGCCGGTTGGCGCCATTGCCGGGGTGCAGAAGGTGGAGGACGGCGCCATCGAGTGGGGCTACCATCTCCCGCCCAACTGCAGCTCTCAGAGTGCGTGCCCCGCCCGGCTCCGCCCCTCCAACGCAGCGTTCCTCCGCCCCCCTAACAGTGTGCTAACACGGTGCTCTGTCCCTAACGGCGGTCCTGTTGGCTCTCTCTCCAGGGGGCTGAAGACTCAGCTGGTGCCCGTGCTGGCCAACATCCTGGAGGCCGACCAGGAGAAGTGTTGGGGCTTCGACCAGTTTTTCGCCGAAACCACGGGCATCCTCCACCGCGTGACCGTACACGTGTTCTCCCTGCAGCAGGCCACCGCTCACCACATCTACATCCACCACTACAACACGTGAGTCATACGTGCACTACAACACGTGAGTCATACGTGCACTACAACACGTGAGTCATACGTGCACTACAACACGTGAGTCATACGTGCACTACAACACGTGAGTCATACGTGCACTACAACACGTGAGTCATACGTGCACTACAACACGTGAGTCATTCGTGCACTACAACACGTGAGTCATACGTGCACTACAACACGTGAGTCATACGTGCACTACAACACATGAGTCATACGTGCACTACAACACGTGAGTCATACGTGCATTACAACTATGACAACAGGAGTCTATACAGGAGTCCTACTGTAACGTAAGTCTTTAGATCCACATCAGTAAGTAAAACGTATGAGTCTTTACAGAGAGTCAGTGTTCGTTGTTGGGTTTTTGGGGGTAACTTCCTCCCCCATCCCTCCTCTTCCTCAGGGCCTCCATCTTTTTTAAGGAGGTTCAGAAGCAGACAGGCGTGGCCCCGGAGCTGCAGCAGTACATGTTCCACGGGCACGAGCTCCTCCTCCTGCCCTCCATGCAGGTGGTGAGCTTCCCGCCCACCAGCCCCGACCGCCCCCTCTTCCTCATCAGCAAGCAGCCCGAGAAGACGATAGGGCTGCTCCGCAGAGAGCGTAAGTTCCCTACAGCGCCCCCTCTGGACAGACCGCAGACTGCAGCCTCTCTTGTGCGTGTGTGCACGCGTATGCATGTGTATGTGTGTGTCTGTGTGCGTGTGTGTTGTGTGTGTGTGTTTGTGTATGTGTGTACGTGTGTGCGTGTGTGTGTGTGTGTGTGTGTGTGTGCATGTGTTGTGTGTGTGTGTGTCTGTGTCTGTGTCTGTGTGCGTGTGTACGTGTGTGTGTGCGCGTGTGTGAATGCGTTGTGTGTGTGTGTGTGTGCGTGTGTGAATGCGTTGTGTGTGTGTGTGTTGTTTGTGTGTTTACATGTGTGTGTGTGTGTGTGTGTGTGTGTGTGAATGCGTTGTGTGTGTGTGTGTGTGTGTGTGTGTGTTGTTTGTGTGTTTGCATGTGTGTGTGTGTGTGTGTGTGTGGATAAGAGCAGTGATCTCAGGCCCCTCCCTCTCTGTCTCCTCAGCGGCTGAGACTCCGCCCATGCCCACTAAGTTTGACGTGGCGGCAGACCTTTCCTTCTCTAAGGTAGGTGCGAGGGTGAGCTGCTTCCTCTCTCTCCTCCTGCTGCCGCAGAATCCTGCAGCGTCTGTCTCTGCTGTCTCCTCCAGGCCACCGTAGGGGTGATCCACCAGTACCTGAGAATCGCGCGCTCCTCACAGAAGCACCAGGAGCTCATTCTGCAGGGGTACTACAGCTACTTGTGAGTACGGGTGGCATCAGGAGCACGTGCTGCCTGGAGGTGCTTTCATTAGTTTCTGACTTACTTTCTTCACTCAGTTCTTAGTTCAGTATAGCCCCATGTCTCAGTAACACACAGAATCCTTTTGTTAGTAGACTGCTCAGAACACTCCTCCTTTAAGGTCAGAATCACGCAGCTGAAATGTTCATGTGTGCTGATTATTCAGTGGCCAGAGGGGGAGAGAGATTTGTTTATTGGTCCAGCATGTTGGGACAAATGAAGGGTGAAGCTTTTCTGTGGACATAAAGAACTCAGCTGCATGCTTCAGGGATGGACCTGTCACTTCCAGAGCTAAGTTAGTCTTTCCAGGTTTTAACAGATGCAGGTGAGCAATCGGAGAGGCTGCCACCTGCTGGTGAGTTCTGGTCAGTGCGCTAGCCTGCCTTTGGAAAGCCGGGGGTTTGGCTCGGACTGCTCGCCGTTATGGGCACTGTTTGCAGTGTGTCTCTGTGTTCCGTGCTCAGCACAGATGGTCAGCTGTTTTTGAAAAGCAGACAGATTTGTGCCCTAATCCCCCCCCCCGCTGGTCTGGGCTGCAGTGAGAATGTCCGTGCGGAGTGCGTTCAGGCTGAGCACAAGGTCAGCGTGGTCAACATCAAGCTCATCGCTGCATGAAGAGCGAGGAGAAACTGCACAAGCTGTGAGTGTCTGTCTGACCCCCACCTCCCCCACGCCCACCCCCTCACCCCCCACCTGCCTCCCTGCTGTCCTACGGGTTAAACTCACGCCTCAGAAAGCACCCACGGGCTCCTGTGTGGCACTAAAACCCAGGGAAGGTCTTTGGTTGGCCATCGTAAAGGAGAAGGTATTCAGAAGAATGAGGTGATTTTTAGGGTGTCATTTCTTTCTCAGTAATTTGGCCCTACTTCTCTGTCCCGTAGAAACATTATTGGAATGAAAGTGTGCCACATGGTTTTGATGGCACAGACAATGGCGTTTGTGATTAATTTTAGGGTATGGAAGTCACCTGAGTCATAAGTGTAGGTTTACTGTAGTGTGGTTATTTTTTTATTCAGCCAACCAATCACTGCCCCTGGGTTCAGTCGTCTCACCAAACACCTATAGTGTAGGCGCCTCAGAACTGATTTCTGCAGTGTGAATAAATAACCCCCCCCTTCAGGAGTCAGGCCTCGGAAGATCTGCTCGACCTCACAGAAGATGGGAGGAAGTTCAGACAGGTGAGAACATGGGGCTGAAGTGTTGATATGGGGGTGGGGAGGGTTGAGTCTGGTTTGCTCTGTAATTCTGGGGAATTGTGGGTGAGCGGTGTTCAGACTCCTCCCCCTGAAGCTGAGCTTCCGCTCTGCAGATCCCGGAGAACCTGGCGGTCTACGCCAGGAGGATCCAGGAGTTTAAGAACAAGCTGGACCAGTTGCACACCGAGCTGTCCCGCCGGGCCGATGTGCTGGCAGAGGACAAGAGGTGGGCACCGGGCACCGAGCAGCGGGCATCGGGCACAGGGCAGCGGGCATTGGGCACAGGGCAGTGGGCACAGGGCAGTGGGCACAGGGCAGCGGGCACAGGGCAGTGGGCACAGCGCAGTGGGGACAGGGCAGTGGGGACAGGACAGTGGGCACAGCGCAGCGGACACAGCGCAGTGGGCACAGGGCAGTGGGGACAGGACAGTGGGCACAGCGCAGTGGGCACAGGGCAGCAGGGACAGGACAGTGGGCGCTGGGCACAGGGCAGTGGGCACAGGGCAGCGGGGACAGGGCAGCGGACACAGGACAGTGGGCACAGGGCAGTGGGCACAGGGCAGCGGACACAGGGCAGTGGGCACAGGGCAGTGGGGACAGGACAGTGGGCACAGGGCAGTGGGCACAGGGCAGCGGGGACAGGACAGTGGGCACAGGGCAGTGGGCACAGGGCAGCGGGGACAGGACAGTGGGCACAGGGCAGCGGGGACAGGGCAGCGGGGACAGGGCAGTGGGCACAGGGCAGCGGGGACAGGACAGTGGGCGCTGGGCACAGGGCAGTGGGCACAGGGCAGCGGACACAGGGCAGTGGGCACAGGGCAGTGGGGACAGGACAGTGGGCACAGGGCAGTGGGCACAGGGCAGCGGGACAGGACAGTGGGCATTGAGCACCATGTATCGGGCACCGGGGCGTGTCCTTGCGCTTGAGTAGCACTGTAACGTGAGGCCTGTCTGTCTGTCTGTCCTTCATCATGAGTGCACAATTTCCACAGTTATTCATTTAAAAATGAGGTCACTGGAGCCATTTTGATTTCATAATTCTGCTGATGCTCTCGTGAGTAGGGTCAGATTACAGGGACTGATCTGGTGAAGGATCCCAGTTGAATTATTCTGCTGTTTAACTGGGCTGTTGGACACAAAAGCTGCTTTTTCAGTAACAAAATGAGCGTATTGACCCTGTTAATGGACCCGGTCCCTCCTGACCTTTGACCTTTCCGCTGGTGCAGTACCCAGAAGATGGCGTTCCTGCTGGAGAAGATCACAGAGGTGCACCAGCAGTACAAAAAGGACCGCTCGATGGGGAGTAAGTCTGCCTCTCTCTGATTGGCTGCGCTCATAGCTGTCAGGCTAAGATGGACGCTCACTTTGTAAAGCTTGTGAAATATCGCATGAGAGTTCAGCAGAAAAGGGTCAACGACCCACTTCTGTCAGGGAGGATGCTGGGATAGATTTGATGAGATGACAGCTGGATTAGCTCTGCTCGTTGTTTGCACTGTAAGAAAACCATCCTGCTGTGCATTATGGGAGCAGAAGGAAATGAGTATTTCAGACCGTGAAGGGCAGCAGCAGTTCTAGCCGTGCTCTGCTGGACTGATACTGGCAGATACAGCCCTCAGGAGACCCCACTGCTGAAAGGCAGCTTCTAAAAGGACAGAAAGTAAGGGGCGAGAACTCGTTTGTGAAAAGGCTGTGGCTTCCATCCTGAAGGCGTTACGTCTAACTCTGCTTTCCGTCCTAGAGCTCAACTACAATGAGGAACAGATTCACAAGTTTGAAAAGTAAGAAGCTTGGCTGCGTTATTGTGTTATTGCGTTGTTGTGTTATTGTGTTATTGTGTTATTGCGTGATTGGCCCTGTACAGTAATGGCGGTAAATGGTGCTGTGCTTCTCCCGCTCGTACCACGCTGTTGTGCGTTTGTCTCCGCAGGATTAACCTCTCCAGCAACATTAAAAAGGTGAAGTCGCTCCTGAGGGAGGAGAGCTTGCAGAAATACCGAGATGTTCTGGCGTTAGCTTGGTCCTGGACCAGGTGAGCGTTTGACCTGCGCGGCATTGTGTGTGATTACTGTCCCTGTGCAGGACACACAGTTTTGTGGGGTACCTGTGGGGACGCGGGGCTGCTGGAGGTGCTGATCTGCCGGGTTTGTGGGGTACTTGTGGGGACGCGGGGCTCAGTGCGCTGTGGGGACGCAACTTGTGGGGACGCAGGGCTGCTGGAGGTGCTGATCTGCTTTCCTCATGTCTGCAGCGTTCTGCACGAGATCCAGTCCCAGCTCAGGGACTTCGGCAATTCTTTACTTCAGCTGGTCGGGCACCTGCAAGAGTACGAGGATCAGCAGAACAAGGTGTGTGTGTGTGTGTGTGTGTGCGTGTGAGAGAGTGTGGGTGTGTGTGTGTGTGTGTGTGAGCGTGTGATTGTGTGTGCGTGTGCGTGTGAGAGAGTGTGGGTGTGTGTGTGTGTGTCTGTGTGAGCATGTGATTGTGTGTGCGTGTGTGTGTGCGCGTGAGTGTGTGTGTGATTGTGTGTGTGTGTGTGTGTGTGAGTGTGTGCGTGTGAGAGAGTGTGGGTGTGTGTGTGTGTCAGCGTGAGTGTGTGTCTGTGTGTGATTGTGTGTGCGTGTGTTATGTGTGTGTGTGCGCGTGTGTGTGTGTGTGAGTGTGTGTGTGCATGTGCTCACTTTCCCTGAACACTGAATGGTAATCAAGGCCTCAACTCACAAACCTAAACCAGTATTAACCCTGCATGCTGAGAATGTGTTTGAGGACAGTCTGTAAGGCTGTACATTGTATTGCTCATGTTTATGAGTGTAATTGTAAAATTTGGTACCTGTTCGTACCTGTTCGTACCTTTCATACCCGTTTGTACCTGTTCATACTTGTGCATCCCTGTTGATACCTGTTGATACCTGTCCTCACCTGTCCTCCCAGGACCTGGATGCAGTCCTCCTCAGTCTCCAGCACGGGATGGGGAGGTTACAGATCACAGACGGACGGAAGGACAAGGATCACATGATCCACAGGTGGGCGGATGGGTGCCTGTGAGGGACACACAGAGCTGCCAGATGTCTGCTTACGGGCTCACTGGCTGTAGTGTGGCGCCAGAGCTCAGCACTGGGGAAATAATGAATGGATGGATGAATGGCATGTGATCCCATTTTTACGGTCAGGTGTGTAATAAAGAGTCATTTATTCACGGCTGTCTCTAGAGGATCCATGTGCCAGATACTGTCCTGCAGCCACATTCTGGGCTCTGTAATAAAGCGAGAGAACGTAGTTTTGAGACTGAGCGGATTGTGTTGGGTGGTTTTGATACTGGGTGGATTGTGTTGGGTAGTTTTGAGACTGAGCGGATTGTGTTGGGTGGTTGTGAGACTGAGCAGATTGTGTTGGGTATTTCTGAGACTGGGTGGATCGTGTTGGGTAATTTTGAGACTGAGTGTATTGTGTTGGGTATTTTTCAGGCTGAGTGTATTGTGTTGGGTAGTTTTGAGACTGAGTGTATTGTGTTGGGTATTTTTCAGGCTGAGTGGATTGTGTTGGGTGGTTGTGAGACTGAGCAGATTGTGTTGGGTACTTTTGAGACTGGGTGGATCGTGTTGGGTAATTTTGAGACTGAGTGGATTGTGTTGGGTAGTTTTGAGACTGAGTGTATTGTGTTGGGTATTTTTCAGGCTGAGTGGATTGTGTTGGGTGGTTTTGAGACGGAGTGGATTGTGTTGGGTGATTTTCAGGCTGAGTGGATTGTGTTGGGTGGTTTTGAGACTGAGTGGATTGTGTTGGGTGATTTTGAGACTGCGTGGATTGTGTTGGGTAGTTTTGAGATTGAGTGGGTTGTGTTGTGTGTTTTAGGATGAACAGGCTGAAGGAGGAGATGGAGTCTGTTGCTCAGGAACTGCAGTACAATAACAGCATCATCGAGAGGTACCGTAGCCATGCTCACAGTGCTAACGCTCAGTTAGCATTACAGCACATTTAATACTGCAGCCTCACAGTGCTAACGCTCTGTTAGCATTACAGCACATTTAATACTGCAGCCTCACTCACAGTGCTAACGCTCTGTTAGCATTACAGCACATTTAATACTGCAGCCTCACAGTGCTAACGCTCTGTTAGCATTACAGCACATTTAATACTGCAGCCTCACTCACAGTGCTAACGCTCTGTTAGCATTACAGTACATTTAATACTGCAGCCTCACTCACAGTGCTAACGCTCTGTTAGCATTACAGCACATTTAATACTGCAGCCTCACAGTGCTAACGCTCTGTTAGCATTACAGTACATTTAATACTGCAGCCTCACTCACAGTGCTAACGCTCTGTTAGCATTACAGCACATTTAATACTGCAGCCTCACTCACAGTGCTAACGCTCTGTTAGCATTACAGTACATTTAATACTGCAGCCTCACTCACAGTGCTAACGCTCTGTTAGCATTACAGCACATTTAATACTGCAGCCTCACTCACAATGCTAATGCTCTGCTAGCATTACAGAACATTTAATACTGATAGCAAGAGATTAGCCATAACAAAATCCAGCATACTCAGGGGCCCATCAGGACTGAGTACGAGAACCACTGCTTTAACATACCTTTTCACGGAGGTGTTGATGGGAGATGAAGTCCAGAGCAGTGTACTAATAAATCTCTCGCTATGGACTACACCTCCCATCATGCTTCAGAACTTTGGCACAGTTGTTTAGTCGGTGACCTCACCCATTCTCATACTGTTGCAGAAAAGCCAGCCTGTTGCCATGTACTGGGTCCCACTCAGCTGTCTGTTTTGTGGGAGCTCCCTCCGTCAGCTGAGGGTCGGAGCATAGCTCTCCCGCTGACTCCCTCCGTCAGCTGAGGGTCGGAGCACAGCTCTCCCGCTGACTCCCTCCGTCAGCTGAGGGTCGGAGCACAGCTCTCCCGCTGACTCCCTCCGTCAGCTGAGGATGGAGCACAGCTCTCCCGCTGACTCCCTCCGTCAGCTGAGGGTCGGAGCATAGCTCTCCCGCTGACTCCCTCCGTCAGCTGAGGGTCGGAGCACAGCTCTCCCGCTGACTCCCTCCGTCAGCTGAGGGTCGGAGCACAGCTCTCCCGCTGACTCCCTCCGCCAGCTGAGGGTCGGAGCATAGCTCTCCCGCTGACTCCCTCCGTCAGCTGAGGACCGGAGCATAGCTCTCCCGCTGACTCCCTCCGCCAGCTGGGGGTCGGAGCACAGCTCTCCCGCTGACTCCCTCCGTCAGCTGAGGGTCGGAGCACAGCTCTCCCGCTGACTCCCTCCGTCAGCTGAGGGTCGGAGCACAGCTCTCCCGCTGAACCTGCGCCAGCTGAGGGTCGGAGCACAGCTCTCCCGTCAGCTGAGGGTCGGAGCACAGCTCTCCCGCTGACTCCCTCCGCCAGCTGAGGGTCGGAGCACAGCTCTCCCGTCAGCTGAGGGTCGGAGCACAGCTCTCCCGTCAGCTGAGGGTCGGAGCATAGCTCTCCCGCTGACTCCCTCCGTCAGCTGAGGGTCGGAGCATAGCTCTCCCGCTGAACCTGCGCGGGTTGCAGTTTTTTTTGGAAGCGCTGTTAGCGTTGTTCCATGTGCCAGCTGTGTGATTAGGCCTTACTGTGGATAACCAGTGTGTGATCTTGTCTTTGCAGCCTGGGGTCAATGAACACTGGTCCAGGGATCTGATTGGCCGCCATGTGGAGTCTGGAGGGAGTCTTTCAGTGTTTGGAACAGGGTGGTGCACAGTTTGGAACAGAGCACTTTTTATTTTGGGAGTCAGGGTATGAGCAGAAATCTCAGGTGCTCTGAGTTCACGTGAATATACACGTCTCTTTGTTTGCCCAACAAGTCATCTGTGTGCTCGCACTGGTCGTTTAAATTAGGAGTGGATTCTTCAGGATTTTAACCTTTTTTTTTTTTTTTTTTTTTTGAACCTCTGCATTTTTAGAGGCCATTGACCTTGTAGGCCTTGTGTTTATACAATAGCAGCAGTTGTGTAGGGTAGACTGTCGAGGCAGGTCCAGGACAACACACATCGATGTGTATAAACTGTACTGTATTTAGCTGCCCATATGGCCTACTCGTTGCTCAGTCACACATGAAGTGTTCCCACTGAATGGACGTCTGAAAGCTGCCACTCACACTATTGATGTCATTTTGAGAATTAGCCGCGCGCCTGTAAGTGCTGTATGGATCGTCAGAAGAGTCCGTTCAGTACAGGTGTGCTGGTTGCCATGGTGAGCAGAACAGCAGAGTCCCCTGGTTTACGGTGCGGTTTGCGGCTCCGTGTCCGCCCCGCCCCGCCCCGTCTCCGTGGAGTTCGGGAATGCGGCATTTATCGTTTGGTTCTGTTCTGTGCACTTTCGCCCATGATATGCATGTTCCAAAGCAGGCACTGGACTGGAATGAATTTGAGGGATATTTTCCAGAAAAACCTTTGTCTTCACTTTTGCCATTTAAACATCCACTGGAGTTTAAATTAGTTTGTTTTCTTCTGTGTTTCTTGAGATTGTGATTTTTGAGTGAGCGGCAGTACATGTGCTTTGTTAGGCTTCTGCAGCGTATTACAACAAGGCCTGTAGACTGAATATTGAGAAATATTTTGTGTTATTGTTCATGGATAAAATGTATATTGCACTGTAATGAACAAGTACCATGAAATTCTTTCTTGGTATTAAATGAATGAATTAATAAATAAATAATCATGTTACACCACATGATTAAGGGATTTAAAATGAAGCTTTATGTTTATAACAGCTGGTCATGTAGGATGGTGCATTGTAGACTTTCATTGGTATGTTAATAGATTTTTTGTCCAAAAATGTGATGGAATAACGAATTGCTTTGGGGGAAACTATAAATATAAATACTGCGCATCTCAGTGTCTGAGTCTGACTGGCTGTTTCTGGAAACATGTTTTGCTCTCGATTAATTCTCTGCCCAGCCAACCTCGAGCTGCTGAACATTAAATGCAGCGGCTGTCCGTCTTACTATGAAAACGTGTCGAGGCAGTTCATCTCACTCAACTCTTAAAACATCCAGAATTCTGATCTCAGATGAACGTGTCGCGAATATTGAGTTTAACCATGATGAAAGTAGCCTACGGTCACATTCAAAGGGATGTCCACAAAGCGCGTAAAACGACGTTACTGGTGTGAAAGAGAAAGTATCGTGCAGAAGAATGCGCTTCTCGTCCGGGGAATTCCTGCCGTAGTTGGGGGGACTACCAGATAAAAGAGAACACCCCGCCTTGTGGTTTGCACGAACGCGTATTTTCACATGGAAATTTGTTACCTTTCCTCTAAGCGGTGAAGTTCTGGTCATAGAAGTAAACGGGACTTGTATGTTTACATATTTTAAAAATAACACATTTCTAACATCACGAATATGCAAATAAAGCTGTATTCGAAAGTAATACTGATTTTTTTCTTCATCGATTTGTGTATGTCCAGAGTTTTCAACTCCCACCGCCTTAAATGTTGGTTCATTTGTAGACATTAAAGCCGTCGAAATAAATTTATTCAGCAGGTGTTGGGTGCTTAACTGCGTGGATTTTCAAATGCAATTCGTATGTTTTTGTGACATTTTGCGATGTTTTATTCATTACATAAAGTATATATAGAATAAATCCATATTTATAACCGCTTATTAATTGTGTTTCATTTTGAATTGTATTTAATTCTCTCGCTTGTTTTTGTTTAATATTCTGCGGATATTGGCACTGATTCGGTCGTTGTAGGCTACTTAGAAAAATTAATCCGTTCATTTTAAATTAAGCTAATCATCATTAATACCTTTATTTATGATGCGGGTAGTGTTTTCTATTATTGATGTGGGAATTATAATAAAATCGCTTGTATTTCAGGCGATGTTTTCTGAATTCGTTTTGTATCAACTCCGCTTCATTCTTTTGGTTGAGCTGTGAAATTCCCCGTGGGTGATTTTGCGGTAGGAAGGGGCAGGCTCACGTTCTCTTTAAGAGCGCGCGACTCGGCCCCCTGTCGCATATTAAAGGCTTTCCCTGGGCGCGTGCGTCACTACACGCTGGCTGCCGCTCCAATTTAATTTACATTTGCTCTGTTGCTCGTCCGGAGAAAAGCAATGGCGTCTTTAACTCTAGATCAGCAGATCTTTATGCCGAAGCTGACGTCGAACGAGAAGAAAATATTAAGGAAATCGTCCAGTGAAATTAAGTCCCCGAGGAGTGCAGTCGCGACACAGAGTCGTACTGTGGGGAACGCCGGAGCCGCAGTCTTTGGACCTTTGGCATCCTTAAATCATTCTCATCTTCCAGGACACCGTGGGGCGACTGAGAACGCAGTCCGTATGAGTTACGTCGTTGACCATGTTCAGGAGCCACGCAATTCACACGTCGTGGTGTCAGACAGCAACAATTATACTGGGAGTTGTTCAAAATGCGGCGACTTGCGGGCGGTATTGACAGTAGCGGAGGACGCGGTGCACGCATCGCAAAATCAGACCCGCAAAGACGGAGAGAATGGGAACCCGAAGAAACTGAAGCGTAGCATCGATAAAAGTGACGGGGACACGAGTTGCGTGCAAGTTTGCAGCCTCGAGAAGAATCCCGTTAAGGACACCAAGGCGTCCAAGTCAAACGGTTCTGCGATTGGCCACACACATTTCCACAGACCTGGAGGGAAGCGTTCGTCCCAGATCACCGTGCATCAAAATCTAGATTTCAGGTCCCTGAGCGACGAAAGCGGGGGGTGGCACCTCTCTAACAGGATGCCCGTTCTAACGCAAGGCAGGTCAGGAGTCGTGAAGATGATGCGGAACGACCCCCCGAGGAGGGAGGCTTGGTCCATCTTCAGCCAGGAGGACCCGAGAGTAAAGCCGGAGAAGGGAGAGGGACATATTTTCGCCCCCAGATCGGTGGCACGCGACTGGTGTGATGCGTGCAACCATCAAGTCAGCGCCCGGGCCCTGACGTGCAAAAGTAAGCGGCGCCCTTACGGTCGCGTTATTGCGAATTTCCACAAAATTACAGAACGGGCTCGAGCTGCACTGTGGCAAGTTTGTTTGTACATTAAGTGCTGGTGTTTTTAAAACTTAGGTTTCGGCTTAAGTGCTGATCAGTTGTATTGTGTGACAGCGTACAAATATAGATGAACGTAAATAAAAGCAGGGGGGTACGTTTTATACAGCGATGTTATATGACCCGGGCTGGTGTATTTACATTTGTAAACAAGGAATGAACACAACAGCGCAGCAATGAATCACGTTTTCCGTCAACAGGAGAAAGCAACGTAACTTTGTTTTCAAAGTTCCGGGACATATACTTAACGTTTTGGTAACCTGCCCTCGCTGACGATATTTGTTTTCATTGTAAAAACCCCTCACAGAAACAGATGTTAAAGTTATGAGTATGTATTATGTTACAGTGTTTGGGCTAAAACAAGAGCTGGTAAGGGTTAGTTTTTTATCCTATCTCGTAGAAAGGAGAAGGGTAAAGGATAAACTAATTTCAGTTGGATGATGTAATTTGCCCTCCCCTGCTCGCGTTGGCGTGACGGCTTTGGCTCTGATGTTGGTGTAGCGTGGTGGTGGCGTCTCTGTGCCGTGTGCATACCTGCTGAGGGCACCATTAAGCAGGGTCCCCTCAAGCTCAGTGCCAATGAAGCCAGTTCAGACCTCAGTTTAAATCCAGCATCTGTGAGAGGCAATCATCTGTGTGTGTGTGTGTCTGTCTGTCTGTGTGTATGTGTGCGCGTGTGTGTGTGTGGCTGTGTGTGTGCATTTTCCTGCAATAGTAGAGGTGTCAAAATTGAAAGAGGCCCACAGAACTCCCTCTGCTCCATAGTTTGTTGTTTGGTCCCCAGGATTAGACACTTGGACAGATTACAGATGCATGTGTGTATATGCGCACTTGTGTTTCCTTTTGTGTCGCTTTTTTGACCAGACCTCATAAGTAGTTTGGTTTCCATGGACATTTATGAAAAGGGCCCTGTGTTGATGTACAGTGCATTAATCTTCCATAAAACTCCTCCCATCAGTTTTCACATGAAAGTCACAGTGCCGCACAGCCTTATGAAAGTCACAGTGCCGCACAGCCTTATGAAAGTCACAGTGCCGCACAGCCTTATGAAAGTCACAGTGCCGCACAGCCTTATGAAAGTCACAGTGCCGCACAGCCTTATGAAAGTCACAGTGCCGCACAGCCTTATGAAAGTCACAGTGCTGCACAGCCTTATGAAAGTCACAGTGCCGCACAGCCTTATGAAAGTCACAGTGCCGCACAGCCTTATGAAAGTCACAGTGCCGCACAGCCTTATGAAAGTCACAGTGCCGCACAGCCTTATGAAAGTCACAGTGCCTTATGAAAGTCACAGTGCCGCACAGCCTTATGAAAGTCACAGTGCCGCACAGCCTTATGAAAGTCACAGTGCCGCACCTTATGAAAGTCACAGTGCCGCACAGCCTTATGAAAGTCACAGTGCCGCACAGCCTTATGAAAGTCACAGTGCCGCACAGCCTTATGAAAGTCACAGTGCCGCACAGCCTTATGAAGTCACAGTGCCGCACAGCCTTATGAAAGTCACAGTGCCGCACAGCCTTATGAAAGTCACAGTGCCGCACAGAGGGGTGAACTGGCCTCTGTATCGCAGGTCTGGGACCCCAGGCTCGGTCTGCTCTCTGTGTATGTTCACTTTAATGAGTCTGCATTCTGAAGCCGACTCTATGCTGAGGAGAGCTTGTTTTTGGGGTTTTTTTGGGGCTCGGGGTGGTGTTGGTGAGGGAAGCAGTATTCTCTGACAAAATTATTGTCCAACTTTTGGAATTGCTAATATTTTTCTTTTTTTATCCTATATCTTGATTTTGTTTTTTGCTTTCCAACACTGGGCACTGTGAATTCCCAGCATGCATTGTGTAAATGAAGTGGTCTTGTGGGAGGTGCTTTGCATTAGTGACCCATGAGAGGCCTGGGGGGGGGGGGGGGGAGCTGTGTTTAAAGCATTGTCCTGGGACACTGCTGAAGGACAACCCCTGTGTGTGTGTACATCTGTCTGGTTGTGTGTGTATGTGTGTGTGTGTGTGTGTGTGTGTGTGTGTGCGTATGTGCTTTTTTTTGTTCCTGCTTGCACGATGTGATTATCTGAAATCTTCATAAGTTCTGTCTGTCTGGTTCTGTATTTGTTGCCTAAAATAAGAGTAAATACCAGTGTAAATAAGTACATAAGAGCTCTGTTCCATAATCACCCCATCTGGACTTCATGAGCTCTCCTTCAGGTGGTCTAAACTTCAAGAGCAAAACCGTCCAGAGTAACTCATTAACATGCAGGCTCTGATGTAACAGTGCAACTCATTAATATGCAGGCTCTGATGTAACAATGCGACTCGTTAATATTCAGTCTCTGATGTACAACATGAATACTTTTGCCTGGAATTCATGAGAAGTGCTTTGAGCGAACAGTTCCGATTGTGTATATATGTATATACACTGTGTACTATTATGTGCCAATACATGTCATTACATACCATTGTGTTTCTCTTTGTATTCCTCTGGTGACATCACTAATGACATCACTGAGGCCTCTACATATAATATACTGTTCTCCTGACATCACCTCTGAGGGTGCGTATTTGTCCCTCTGAGGGTGTGTAGTTGTCCCTCTGAGGGTGTGTATTTGCCCCTCTGGGGGTGTGTATTTGTCACTCTGAGGGTGTGTAGTTGTCCCTCTGAGGGTGTGTATTTGCCCCTCTGGGGGTGTGTATTTGTCACTCTGAGGGTGTGTAGTTGCCATGGGTCCCTGCAGTAGGTGGGAGAGAGGGAAAGAGAGAGGAAGGGAAAGAGAAAGAGGGAGAGAAAGGAAGAAAGAGGGGGCCTGATTTATTGGCTCATCTGGAGCTGCTCGCTGGACCGAGAAGCTTTACGGCTAACGGCTCCCAGAGTCACCACGGTAACCCTTTCCACACTGCGCTGCTCTGTGGGGTGAGAGAGATCAGCAGCACAGCCAGGCTCTGTCACACGGACCCAGGAGACGCAGTGTGAGTGAGTGTGTGTGTATGTGTGTGTGTGTGTGTGTGTGTGTGTGTGTGTGTGTGAGTGCGTGTGTATGTGTGTATGAGTGTGAGTGCGTGTGTATGTGAGTGTGTGAGTGAGTGCGTGTGTGTGTGTGTGTGTGAGTGTGTGTGTGTGTGTGTGAGTGTGTGAGTGCGCGTGTGTGTGTTTGTTTGTGCTTATGATTGTGTGTGTGAGTGTGTGTGTGTGTGTGTGTGTGTGTGTGAGTGCGCGTGTGTGTGTTTGTTTGTGCTTATGATTGTGTGTGTGAGTGTGTGTGTGTGTGTGTGTGTGTTTGTTTGTGCTTATGATTGTGCGCGTGTGTGCTTGTGTGTGCTTGTGTGTGAGTGTGTGTGTGTGGTTGTGTGTGTGTGAGTGCGTGTGTGCGTGTGAGTGGTTGTTACTGGCAGGGAGGTGTGAAACAGTTTTTTCACACCTCCCTGACGCTCAAAGCATCAGTGGCGATGCGGGGATCGGCTCGCCTTGCCTGTGAAAGCCACGTTGAGACAATGTTTTAAAACAGCGTTGACACTGCACCCCAGAATACTGCCGTGCCCCCCCACCCCCATCCTCCCCACCCGTGGACATAAACAGCTGGCATGCTTCAGCAGAAAGTAGTTTTCGGTGAAACTGTGCATAAGAAGGTCTATGGATGTCCGTGAGTAACTGTGTCATTATATTTGGGAAGAGATGTTACTGTTAAGTTTTTCAAACATAGATTTCTGGTTCCATAAAAGCTTTGTCCCATTGAGGCCCGTTGTATCAGAGTGAGCTGCAGCGGATGTGATCTCAGCAGAACTACCTGGCTGAATAGATGGCCCTCCAGGTAAGAGGGAACGTGGCTTTTTTGGGTGCGCTTCCCCTTTAAGCGACTCCGAGCTCCTGCAGTGTAGAATGCAGAAGCTTTCTTTAGGATGTAGTGATGAGAACATGGTGGTTTCAGTGCTTTAATCTACAGGCCAGAGTTTTTGAGGACGACCTTCATCTGTCCCATTGAAGGGAGGGCCTCTCTAATGCTCCAAATCAGTGCTTATAACTCACAGGCCACAGTTATGCATCAGCTAATGACAGGCTGGAGGTTCTGCAGGCCCTGTGATGGGTGCTGCTCGCCCTCTCTCTCTCTCTCTCTCTCTCTCTCTGCTGCAGTAAGGGCCTCTCTCTCTCCTCTCTCTCTCTCTCTCTCTGCTGCAGTAAGGGCCTCTCTCTCTCTCTCTCTCTCTCTCTCTCTGCTGCAGTAAGGGCCTCTCTGCTCTCTCTCTCTCTCTCTCTCTCTCTCTGGCAGGGAGCAGCTGTACCATCTGAGGCCTGAGGTGGTACAGGGTTCCAGTGGTTCTGATAGGCTCCTGAGGCGGCACAGGGTTCCAGTGGTTCTGATAGGCTCCTGAGGCGGCACAGGATTCCAGTGGTTCTGATAGGCTCCTGAGGTGGTACAGGGTTCCAGTGGTTCTGATAGGCTCCTGAGGTGGTACAGGGTTCCAGTGGTTCTGATAGGCTCCTGAGGCGGTACAGGGTTCCAGTGGTTCTGATAGGCTCCTGAGGTGGTACAGGGTTCCAGTGGTTCTGATAGGCTCCTGAGGTGGTACAGGGTTCCAGTGGTTCTGATAGGCTCCTGAGGCGGGGTACAGGGTTCCAGTGGTTCTGATAGGCTCCTGAGGCGGTACAGGGTTCCAGTGGTTCTGATAGGCTCCTGAGGCGGTATAGGATTCCAGTGGTTCTGATAGGCTCCTGAGGTGGTACAGGGTTCCAGTTGTTCTGATAGGCTCCTGAGGCGGCACAGGGTTCCAGTGGTTCTGATAGGCTCCTGAGGTGGCACAGGATTCCAGTGGTTCTGATAGGCTCCTGAGGTGGTACAGGGTTCCAGTGGTTCTGATAGGCTCCTGAGGTGGTACAGGGTTCCAGTGGTTCTGATAGGCTCCTGAGGCGGTACAGGGTTCCAGTGGTTCTGATAGGCTCCTGAGGCGGTACAGGGTTCCAGTGGTTCTGATAGGCTCCTGAGGCGGTATAGGATTCCAGTGGTTCTGATAGGCTCCTGAGGTGGTACAGGGTTCCAGTTGTTCTGATAGGCTCCTGAGGCGGCACAGCGTTTCGGCGACTCTGATAGGCTGCTCTTCTTTGTAGTTATTTACCTCTCTGATCCTGACAGCCTCAGGTGTTCATGTTTGGATTTCAGTGCCGGCTCACCGTGTGGCGTGCTACTCACAGTAATGCTCCTGGGGACGGGCGGCCCCAGTACAGGTGTACAGACAGGTGTACCTTTGATCAGATGAGAAGCTGACCACTCCCCCCCACTGTCTGTGATGTAAGCACGGCTAGGCGGGGTGCTGTCTGTGATGTAAGCGCTGTCTGATGTAGCATGGACAGACAGATTAAAGCTCCTGAGCTCTTTCTGACTCTAATCCCAGTCGTTTCGATCGCGCCCCACCCCCCTGCCCCGCCCCACCCCCCTGCCCCACCCCACCCCCGTGCCTCTGGCGTTCAGCTGCTAAACTGCTGCTCCGTGTTTCACAGAAACAGAGGTTTGCTGCGTCATCCTCTCAGCTGAGATACCAGCGTACGTCTTTTTCCCAGTTTCACCAAAACCACAAAGTGACCGAGATTTGAAATGTGAAGATTTAGGAACTCCACATTTGGCCCAGCATTGTTTGATCTGTCCTGAAATACACATGGTTTGCATGCATAAATATAAAAGCAGCGTAGGTGGTGTTGCATCGTCTTCCGAGCATTTTACGCTCCATTTGTATGCCAGCGGCCGCCATTTTCCAAACGGTGTGGATGATAGTCATGTTACCACGACGACTGTGATTATCAAAAACACTTTTAAATAAATAAGAATTTTGGTTCTCCTTATCCACACACACACACACAAACATACACACACACACACACACACAAGTGCACACACACACACACACACACACACACACACACACAAAATAACCGGAAGGATAACTGTGTGGACCCTCTATCTGAGAGAGAGCAGAAATAAAGAGATTCTCCTTTAAGACTTTTTCTTTATAAATCACATTCTTTCCATCTGCTGTTGACTGTAGTAAAGACTGATGAATGACATCCTGAATATTTACCATTTTTAATGAAGTATCTCAGCTGTTTTATGTGGGACGTGTCAGAAGGAAGGGGGAACATTTTAATGGTTTTTTTTTGCTGGAATTAGGAGTTCACACACTCCTCCTCTGAACAAGAAAAGTGAGCCTCTTTTCACCCCGCAGCCCACAGCCAGGGGGCGCCACCAAGGGTTTGGGGCCCCATGAGGAGATCTCACATTGGGCCCTTCGCCCCAGGCCAGGTGTGGATGTGTGTAAGCATCCTAACATTGTGAGGTGGCCCTGTAGCTCAGCTTCAGGACCGATAAGTTCAGATTGTGTTCATTGTGATGTGCCCTAACGTAAGCACCCTAACGTAAGCGTCCTAACGTAAGCGTCCTAACATAAGCATCCTAACGTAAGCATCCTAACGTAAGCGTCCTAACATAAGCACCCTAACGTAAGCGTCCTAACGTAAGCATCCTAACGTAAGCATCCTAACGTAAGCATCCTAACGTAAGCGTCCTAACGTAAGCATCCTAACGTAAGCGTCCTAGCGTAAGCGTCCTAACGTAAGCGTCCTAACGTAAGCGTCCTAACGTAAGCATCCTAACGTAAGCGTCCTAACGTAAGCATCCTAACGTAAGCGTCCTAACATAAGTGTCCTAACGTAAGCATCCTAACGTAAGCGTCCTAACATAAGTGTCCTAACGTAAGCATGCTAACGTAAGCGTCCTAACGTAAGCCTCCGAAACATGCATCCTTTAACATTACAAGTGTCATATAGGCATTTAGCGAAGCTCTTATCCTAGCGTACAACAAGTGCATTAGTTCCAGGTAAGAGGTCCAGAAGAAACATGAGCGAACGTAGCGTAGTGCCAACGTGACCACATAGATCCGAACCCTGTGACCTGTTTAGCAACAAACATCCTCTAGGGAGGGGGGGGGAGAGGTGCAGCCTGAAGAGATGAGTCTTTAG
This sequence comes from Anguilla japonica, assembly GCA_025169545.1. NCBI lineage: Eukaryota > Metazoa > Chordata > Actinopteri > Anguilliformes > Anguillidae > Anguilla > Anguilla japonica. The sequence continues at coordinate 40,106,422 of CM045895.1, forward strand.
TCTGCGTTTGAAGGTAGTTAGGCTCTCTGCTGTTCTGACCGCCACAGGGAGGTCATTCCACCAGCGAGGGGCCAGGACAGACAGCAGACGGGAGCGGGAAGTACAGACACGAATAGGGGGAGGTGCCAAGCGTCCAGAGGTGGCAGAACGGAGAGGTCTGGCTGGTGTGTAGGGTCTGATGATCCTCTGGATGTATCCACGAGATTGTGTCCACGAGATTGTGATCCTACCCTTGATGTGAGCTGTTCTTGGCTTCCCATACGTTACGTCACGTCAACACGTAACAAATGAACGTGTCAACAAGTACAGTTTTGATGTGTTAAAATTTTGGCATGTTGACTGGACCATTGTATTTATCTGAGGACATGCACATTTCCCCTGTTGACAGATTAATTTTTGACTTGTCAATAGGTAAAAAGACAACCATAGTGAGATTAATTTTTAAGAGGTTTTGGCACCATTTTTACAGATGCGTGTTTCTTACAGGGTAGTCTAGAGTCAGGATGTCAGGTGATTCTTTAGATGCACAGTAGCGCAGTATTTATCTTGTTCTGCATGTTATGTCTGTCATGTAAAAAGTTCCAAAGAGAGTCTCTGGAACAACAAAAAAATCTAGATCAATTAGAATATCATGTACCAGCAATATTATTGGGCCTATAGAACTAATTTTTATTGGTTTTTGAGTATATAGGGTTTACAGTATTACAGTAAACCAGATCAAAACTACACACGAGGTGTACAAAATATGAAGCTGTTAATATGCAGAACATGTGCCTGACTGAATGGTTTCCTGAATAAATGTGGATTTTCAGTGTGTAAGTACAGTGGCTGGTGCCCAGATTTGGCAGAACTGTAGTGGGCTTGTCACAGGGTAAATATAGCTTGTCCTTGGGCGGTTCTGTGTTCTGCGGGGGTGGTAAAACAGAGGGAGCATAACCCAGTTTTACGGAAGCGAGTCATGAGAAGAGAGGCCCAAATCCACGCAACGAGAAATGAACACAAACCAGGGGATTAAAATGGAGGTGCCTGACACACAGAAAGCACTGCCGCAGTGAGCTCAGGCTGAGTGC
>CM045895.1:40112491-40122491 GCA_025169545.1 Anguilla japonica
CTCTCGAGACTCGACTGGTCGGGTCTGAGATGTTCTGGGCTCTCGAGACTCGACTGGTCGGGTCTGAGATGTTCTGTGCTCTCGAGACTCGACTGGTCGGGTCTGAGATGTTCTGGGCTCTCGAGACTCGACTGGTCGGGTCTGAGATGTTCTGGGCTCTCGAGACTCGACTGGTCGGGTCTGAGATGTTCTGGGCTCTCGAGACTCGACTGGTCGGGTCTGAGATGTTCTGGGCTCTCAAGACTCGACTGGTCGGGTCTGAGATGTTCTGGGCTCTCGAGACTCGACTGGTCAGGTCTGAGATGTTCTGGGCCCGCTCCTCGCTCCCTGTCACTGGTATTCCATGAGCGATGCTGCTTTTCTGTTCACCGTTTCCGTGGAAACGGCCTTTGGCGCCAGGACGGGATGGGAAAGCCAGGATGGAATGGCGGGGGGGGGGGGGGGGTGGGTGGAATGTTTGGAGCGTGCGCTTGCCAGGAACCCCAGAGTTCAGCTATTCCGGATGTTTCCTTTCTCATCCCTGTCCTCAGATGGAATTCTGGAAAAATTGCATATTTGTTGGAAACGATTTAGCAATGCTGATAAATGTTGACGCATTGGCTCTGAGATAGAAGCACTTAAACGGGAGGTCTTAGAAAATGGGTCACTGACACGTTCAGAGGCTCTCAGGTCAAGGTTCACAAACAGCCCTGTGTTCAGACCTGGTGCTTCTGCACGCGAGCACTGCACTTCTGGAACCTTCCCCAAAGCACATCTGGCCAGCCAGAGGCAATTATCTCTTACACAAATATGCCTGGAGACTGCGAGAGAAGAGAGATTGGAGGGAGAGAGAGAGAGATAATAGAGAGAGAGAGAGATAGAGAGAGAGAGAGAGAGAGAGATAAATAGAGAGAGGGAGAGAGAGAGAGAGAGAGAGAGGGAGAGCGCTGTTCCTTCTGTGGGGTTCCTCTCACCCATGTCCCATCAGTAGACTATGTGTGATAACCAGCCTGGCTGCTCTCTGGTTTATTTACATTGTTAGGCAGGTTTTCCAGTGAAAGAGCCCTAATCTTAAAGTCCTTCAGAAAGACTCTGGCTGTTGGAAAGAGGGAGAGATGGAGGGAGGGAAGAGGAGTGAAGAAAGAGGAAAGGAAGATGGAAAGATCTCCAGAGTCTACCATTGGAAGCAGAAAAAGTCTTCCAGGGAGGAGGGACAAAACAGGAGAGGATGGAAAAATGGGAGGGAGGGAGAGGAAGAGAGGGATGAGAGAGAGCGAGAGAGAGCAAGAGAGAGAGAGCGTTGTGAGAGATATAGAGGTTTGGGGGGGGGGAGGGGAGGATGAGGGAGTGATGTTTTGAGGCTGGGCTCAGTGCTGGGGGGGGGGGGGGTTGTGTTGTGTTTCCGCAGCTCCTCAGGGTTTGGTGGCTGCTTTGGGGGGGGGGGGCAGAGGCGCACTGTTGACTTAGCGTCCCTCTGTGGATTTGAGAATGGCAGCTCACAGGCGGGGGGTGGGGGATGATGGGGGCGGGGGGCTGTGTGCTGGACCGTCTGAAGCAGGAGGCAAACAGTGCAGAGTCTGTGGTGGGATGTTCACCTTAGGGGGGGTTGCGGGTTCACTGCCAGGTGGCTCAGCTGGAGGGGTGAAAGGTTCAGGCTGATGTGGGGGGGGGGGGGGGGGGGGGGGGGGGGGGCTAAAGTGGGGGCTCTGTCCCAGCCCTGTCCTGCCCAACCCCACCTTGCCCTCTCTTAATCACTCACCATCTCGTGTTTTCTTCCTCTGGCTGAATTACTCTCTCTCCTCTGGGATCATTTCCAGTGTTTTTTCTGCATAACTTCCAGTTTAATTGAACCGTTGTGTAAACTTGCTTCTAAAAGGGCGTTTGTGTGGCAGGCCACTTTGGGGAGTCCAGAGAACAGCTCCTCTCTGTGCTTTTAAGCCTCCTGCGACCCCCCCCCCCCCCCCCCCCCCCCCCCCCCACCCAGCGGGTTGCTCTGGGGCACAGGGAGGGCATTATCGTCTCCTAATCACCCTCTGCTTGCTCCAATTAGTCAGTTTATGTCTGCAAACATGGCCGTTACCCTAATGGTGTCCATGTGTCGGCCAATCGGAACGCAAGCCCAAAAGCACAAACACAGACGCCGTTCACCTTGTGTGAGCACCATCGCGGAGCACGCTCAGCACTGCAGTGGGGGCCACAGAGCACGCTCAGCACGGTGGGGGCCACAGAGCACGCTCAGCGCCGCGGTGGGGGCCACAGAGCATGCTCAGCGCCGCGGTGGGGGCCACAGAGCATGCTCACAGAGCACGCTCAGCGCAGTGGGGGGCACAGAGCACGCTCAGAGCACAGAGCACGCTCAGCGCCGCGGTGGGGGCCACAGAGCACGCTCAGCGCTGCGGTGGGGGCCACAGAGCACGCTCAGCGCTGCGGTGGGGGCCACAGAGCACGCTCAGCGCTGCGGGTCACAGAGCACGCTCAGCGCTGCGGTGGGGGCCACAGAGCACGCTCAGCGCTGCGTTGGGGGCCACAGAGCACGCTCAGCGCCGCGGTGGGGGCCACAGAGCACGCTCAGCGCCGCGGTGGGGGCCACAGAGCACGCTCAGCGCCGCGGTGGGGGCCACAGAGCACGCTGAGCACTTCGGTGGGGGCCACAGAGCACGCTCAGAGCTGCGGTGGGGGCCACAGAGCACGCTCAGTACTGCGGTGGGGGTCAGCTTGTGCCATGTAGAATCAACTGCATTCAACAACCTCAAAAAACAGAAAATTGCAGTGCAGAATTCATTGGCCTAAATATACCCTAAAGGAACTCACAGAACCCTACAGGAGCTCACAGAACCCTAAAGAAGCTCACAGAACCCTAAAGGAGCTCATAGAATGCCCTGAAGGAGCTCACAGAACCCTGAAGGAGCTCATAGAATGCCCTGAAGGAGCTCACAGAACCCTGAAGGAGCTCATAGAATGCCCTGAAGGAGCTCACAGAACCCTAAAGACTGCTCACAGAACCCTGAAGGAGCAACTCATAGAATGCCCTGAAAAAAAACAGAAAATTGCACAGAACCCTGAAGGGCTCATAGAATGCCCTGAAGGAGCTCACAGAACCCTGAAGGAGCTCACAGAATGCCCTGAAGGAGCTCACAGAACCCTGAAGGATCTCACAGAATGCCCCGAAGGAGCTCACAGAACCCTAAAGGAGCTCACAGAATGCCCCAGTGACACAGACATCCACATCAGCTTGCATTTCGTGGCAGCACTTGGTCCACACAGTTGAATGGGCGGGGTCAATTTCCTGACCGTTTTGAGCAAAAACATCTGAGATGATGTCACTGGTGCCGTGTAGAGAAGCTGCGGATTTGTTCCAGGTCTGTCACTGTCAGCATCGGGGAGGCCGACAAAGTGCTGACGCGGGTGTTGAGCAGAAACCTGAAGCTTTTCTGTGGGTGGGGGGGCATTGGGGGGGGGGTTACAATGGGAGATGTCAAGTGAGATCTTGTCTGAAAAATTCCCTTTTGAATTCTGGTACATTCTGGGGGAATTCTGGTGCTGCTTCCTCTTCAGTGGTGACTGTGGCTTTGTTCTTGGACATTCTGCTCTTCTGTCCAAAGAGGAACTTACGTTTCTGGCAGCGTCCCTAATGTGTGACTCCGTTTAAAAAGAGGAGGTGCTTCCTGACTTCTTCATTTCAGGAGATGTGTTCACGTGAAATTCGTTCTTGCTGATCGTCATATTGAGAAGTGTAGGAACATCATGTTGGCCAAACAAGTTTCCATACTGCCGACCTTCCATACTTAAGATTCTTAGTAGATTAAACTTTAATTAACTGATAGAGTTTTACAGGATATTATATAAACGGAGGAGATTATTGAGCAGTTTCCAGAGGATTTTCTGTCTGTGGAAATGTTATTGTTATTCGCTCTCTGTCTTTTAGTCCTGACCGGATTATTGGTTAAATATCAGCGTTACGCTTTGGTTAACCGCTGACTATGAGTAGGGCTGATTATGGATGGTCACATCCTTTCGTCTGTGAAAGAATGAAATGAAAAGCACTTCTCGTTTCAAACCGACACCGAGAGATCTCCAGCTTAGCGCAGGGCTTTGGGTGTGAGGGGGCTGGGCCGGGGATCAGGGGAGTTCCTTCCTGAAGGGCTGCTGTTCTGCAGGCGTTCCTGGTCTTAAAGGCGGGGGGGGGGGGGGGGGGGGGGGGGGGGGGGGGGGGGGGGGGGGGGGGGGTGAAGTGATGCTGCTGTCGATGAGTCAGGAGATGAGCAGGGAGGGAGTGAATCAGCTGCTGTAATTCAGGAGATGAGATGGGGGGGGGGGGGGGGGTGAATCAGCTGCTGTACTCGCTGGACTGGGATGGAAGCTCGTACAGTTTGTACAGTCATCCAGGACCGAGTGTCCCTGACGCAGACCATAATGGGAAAGTAAGTTGGCTGCTTTATAGCAAGCCTGTCAGTTGATTTAGTGATGATGCAGTATTTGATATAATAGTTCACATGACACTGCACTGGGAGTTACCTTTAGCCAACGTGCAGATGAAGTGTATGATTACCGGCATCGTTAATTATGTTCACGCACCAGACCAGCCTGTGTGCTCTACAGCCAAATCAATACTGATGTGTTTGATTAACGTTCTTCTGCATGCAGGTGAAATGATTTGGCTGAACAGAGTTCTGACTTTGGATTTATTCTTTGTGTGCGCCCAGGCTGTTTAAAAAGCCTGCAAGCCCAGGCTGTTTGAAAAGCCTGCAAGCCCAGGCTGTTTGAAAAGCCTGCAAGCCCAGGCTGTCCCTTCCAGGCTCTCAGTGCTTACGGGAGTGAAGTGGATCAATAGTTGATAGGAATGTGAAGTGACTGGATATTAGGACAGGAGCTTCCATCGATTTTCAGAGAGCTACCCTGAGTCTCCGTCCTGTAGACGGACGGGATTTTCTTACAGGGCGACGGCCTGTCTGTGGCTACGGCCTGTCAGTGGCTACGGCCTGTCTGTGGCTACGGCCTGCACGCTTCCCTCTGCCCGTTGATTTTTCTCCTCCATCTGGAAAGATCGCTGAATATAAGAACCGCTCGACGAGCCGGATCATTTACACATTACGGTCTGCAGCGCGGTAAACGCAGTGTGTGTCCCAGGGACCCTGCTGCTGGTCCTGTAGCTGCCCCCCACCCCCCGTGACAACCCCCCCCAGGTTATCTCTTTCAGAGCGTCCAGGCTGGCAGAGTAGAGGCTAAGAGAGCGCATGTTCTGGGTTTTTAGCCTGTAATGACTTTGTCTAATCCAGCCCAGTGACATAACGCACTCTAGACTGGTGTCTAATCCAGCCCAGTGACATAACGCACTCTAGACTGGTGTCTAATCCAGCCCAGTGACATAACGCACTCTAGACTGGTGTCTAATCCAGCTCATGCAGTGTTCCGTTTAACCCGGTTTAACCCGGTCTAACCGCTCCCTCTGTTCACGGATTTCCTGGAACCCGACGCAGTAGCTGGGGTGTGCTTTAACACACCTGTGGTGAGGCGCATCCGCGCTGTGTGATGATCCTGCTCCTGGGAGTGAGATGACATTTTGCTGAGCGCGGCGTTAGATTAGTAATGTGCGTGTTGGAACTGAAAGGACAGTACTGGGCAGAGTGGATAATTGGACTGGCTGGGGTCGGGGGTCAGTGCCCCCCCCAGGAGTCCTGCCGCTCGAACCTGTGTGCAGAGCACTGCAGCAGGCTGCCCTTCCTATTAGGGCCAGCATTCCGGGTTGCCATGGTGCACAGGGGCGAGGAGGGCACAGGATGGAGAAGCACTTCCCACTTTTCCCAAACCCATTTCCTTCTGTTTGCTTTGGACTCCCCCTCAGTGCTGACTGTCCTCACGCCAGGGCGCCGCCCTACAGGCGGCAGGGAGAAACACAGCCCTGCCCTCCCCACTGCTCTGTCACCAAGGGCACCCTGGGATTAGACACGATTAACTGTCTGAATCCCCGACTGACCGTCTGAAAAACCGACTGACCGTCTGAATCCCCGACTGACCGTCTGAAGAACCGACTGACCGTCTGAGAACCGACTGACCGTCTGAAAAACCGACTGACCGTCTGAAAAACCGACTAGCCGTTTATTTCACCGGTGTCCCTGTTTCTCTACACTTTTCGGTGAACATGTCAATTTGGAGCTTTAAATGAATATGAAATGTTCTCACAGTCTAAATGTATTTTGAAGTGTGTGTTCAGTGTGAGGTCCGTGGCCCTGAAACTGAGGTTTTATGGAGGCCTTGTACATCTGATCCCAATGCTGGCTGTGTTTTTTAATCTCACAGATACTCTCTGCATTTTAAAATGAGACCTCTGGACTCTGTCAGTATCTGCAGCAAAATGTCACATCGACCCCCCCTCCCCCCCTCCCCCCTCCCTCAGCTACATTGGCCTTTCGAGCCCCATGGAGTGAAGTGTGAAATCTCACTCTTTTATGAATACCTGTCACGCTGTTTTCCGTTGTAGCCGTGAAAACCTCAGTGAGTGGTTTCCTTGGTTACGCAGCCCCCCCCCCCCCCCCCCCCCCCCCCCGCATAATGAATGACTGCGAAGGACGCAGAAAGATTGAACCAATGGGAACACCAGGTTAAAAGCTTCAGCCAATGGGAACACCAGGTTAAAAGATTCAGCCAACGAGAACACCAGGTTAAAAGCTTCAGCCAGTGGGAACACCAGGTTAAAAGCTTCAGCCAATGGGAACACCAGGTTAAAAGCTTCAGCCAGTGGGAACACCAGGTTAAAAGCTTCAGCCAGTGGGAACACCAGGTTAAAAGCTTCAGCCAGTGGGAACACCAGGTTAAAAGCTTTAAGTTTTAAGTATCTTTCAGGCCAGCATGAATTATGTGAATTTCTTAAACATCTGATAAAATGATTCCACTTATTGCTGACAGTTTAATAACTGCCCACACTCCTCTTCACAATCCTTCGATCCCCCGTTTGTTTCCTGAGTATCAGGACTGCAGCATCACCTACTGGTCAGGTTTCCTCATTACATCTGCAGAAAGCAAATGTGCTGTGTCAGCTAAATGGTGGATTGTTTTAATAACCTTTAACCCGTGACTTTTTGAGTATTTGAACAACCAGCCCGTATCAGTCTCTTTAACCCTGACATACTTCTCAGACTTTGGACCAGCGAGGGCGGTCTGCTGATGCACTGAAGCTGTTTCTGTCACTGTGGAAGCTGCTTGTTTTGTACTTTCCATGCTGTTTGGTGAATTAGAGAGGTTGAAGTGGGATGGAGACCTCTGAAGAGCTCTTTGCTGTGTTTTTATTCTTATTCCAGAAAGGACCACTAGGTGGTGCCAGGTTCTGAGAGATGGATTCAGCCCCTTCTGTCCAAGTGTTGAACACAGTCGGAAAGTCCCCTGGTCTGCAGCACCTCAGGCACACGCACACACACACTCACACTCACACTCACACGCACACGCACACGCACACGCACAAGCACACACTCACACACACTCACACTCACACTCACACGCACACTCACACGCACACACTCACACACACTCACACGCACACGCACACACTCACACACACTCACACTCACACGCACACACTCACACACACTCACACTCACACGCACACGCACACGCACACGCACACGCACACACACACACTCACACACTCACACACACTCACACGCACACGCACACACTCACACACACTCGCACTCGCACTCGCACTCGCACACGCACTCACACACACACACACATTCACACACACTCACACTCACACTCGCACACGCACACGCACACGCACACTCATGCACACGCACACGCACACGCACACACACACACACACACACACATATACACACACACACACACACACACACACACATACAGTTATTTGATGTCTGTTGTTATTTTCAGCTGTAGTTGGCCACCCCTGCCTGCTGCCACTATGAAGGGGACATGTTGCCATTGGCTGCATATCTGTGTTTTTGATGTGACCTTCTCTTGCGCGAGTGAATCTTGTGATCTGCCAGCAATTTCTACTGAAATTTCTTTTGGCTACTGCCATTTCGTATAATGCTTTACTGAAGTGGTTTTATTCTATCCGCTGATTTATGCTCTGTGTATGGTTCCTAGGCCCTGATTGGTGGTCTGCGTGTGATTGCTGGGCTCTGATTGGTGGTCTGCATGTGGTTCCTGGGCCCTGATTGGTGGTCTGCATGTGGTTCCTGGGCTCTGATTGGTGGTCTGCGTGTGATTGCTGGGCTCTGATTGGTGGTCTGCGTGTGATTCCTGGACTCTGATTGGTGGTCTGCGTGTGATTGCTGGGCTCTGATTGGTGGTCTGCGTGTGATTCCTGGGCTCTGATTGGTGGTCTGCTTGTGGTTCCTGGGCCATGATTCGCGCTCTGCGCGTGGTTGCTCGGCCCTGATTGGTGCTCTGTGTCCCCTCCCCCAGACTGCAGCTACACGTGTCATCTGGAGTGTGAGCAGCTCGTGCGGCTGGACTGTAACCAGAGCAACCGACACTCGGAGGGGTCCTCGTCCCCGAGCAGCTCGAACCCTGCACCCCAGGACCAGGTAAGAGGGGCGACCCCGCTTCAGCTCATCAGTGGGTCCACGAGCCGCACATGGAGGTAAAAACAGAGCAGTGAAGGGCCCGCTCCAGCGCGAGCAGTAAAGCTGACTCTCCATCTGTAAGCGTGCGGCCGCGAGCACAATAGCACCAGCCCACTCAGGCCAATAAAACAGATATTCTCTGCAAGTTAATTACTGTGAAGACATCAATCCGCATGACACGTCCGCTGCAAGACCTCGAGCGCTGCTGAGTGCGTTATGTCACTGGGCTGGTATTTAAAGCCTGGAATTTAGAGTGGAGAAAACATAACCTCGCATTTCAGGGGAATAAAAAGTTTGCTCGTTTTCTTCTGGCTTTTTTATTGATTCATATATTTTTCAGGCGCCAGCGTCTTTGCACTTTAAAGGTCTTTTTATGCATATTGAGTGTGGGTTATGACACCAAGCTTTATAAGGGAAGAAAGGGAAAACAGACGGACAGAAGTTTAAAAACAGTTTCCACTGAGAGCGTTTTAATCTCTGGCACATTTAAAAGGTTATAATCCACTCACAGGTTCTCAAAGTCTCTGTCCACACGGGTTCTGCTTTCCTCTGCTGTTTTTGTGAAGCTTTGCTCTGATAAGTATAATTATTCTCTCTGTTCCTTTAAAGGTCAAAAACAAATATGTTATTAAAAGAGATGCGTGTTCTATGAGAACATCGCTGAAATCTGGCCCAGTTAGACATGCGCAGTGCTCTCATTGGAGTGACCGCGTGTCTTTAGCATCAGTGACCGTAGCGTCTCCCCCTGTTCCCTCACGCTCCGCATTAGCGCTAGCATTAGCATTAGCGTTAGCGCTAGCATTAGCATTAGCGCTAGCATTAGCATTAGCGTTAGCATTAGCAGTGGCAGTATTGTACTCAGATGCAACAGATTTGAAGACACTCCCACAAATCGACTTCTTCACCCAAGCGCTCGTTCATTTTTATTCATATCGTTATTTATTTACTCACCTTTTCTTCCACTGGCTGGGGTCACATGCGCACTAGTGCGCATTTAGTGTCTGCCCTTGTTCAGTGGTGTTCAGCAGCTCAGCTGCCCATGTTCAGTAACGTTCAGCAGCTCGGCTGCCCTTGTTCAGTGGTGTTCAGCAGCTCAGCTGCCCATGTTCAGTAATGTTCAGCAGCTCGGCTGCCCATGCCAGTAATGTTCAGCAGCTCAGCTGCCCATGTTCAGTAACATTCAGCAGCTCAGCTGCCCATGCCAGTAATGTTCAGCAGCTCAGCTGCCCATGTTCAGTAATGTTCAGCAGCTCAGCTGCCCATGTTCAGTAACGTTCAGCAGCTCAGCTGCCCATGTTCAGTAATGTTCAGCAGCTCAGCTGCCCATGTTCAGTAACGTTCAGCAGCTCAGCTGCCCATGTTCAGTGATGTTCAGCAGCTCGGCTGCCCATGTTCAGTAATGTTCAGCAGCTCAGCTGCCCATGTTCAGTAAC
>CM045895.1:40124991-40137491 GCA_025169545.1 Anguilla japonica
CTCAAGGTAATTTGTCATGAGATGATACCGAGCGCTTTCTGTCCGTGCATGGGGAAGGGGGGGAGGGGGGTCGATATCTACGCCCACAGACACCTCGCGCCCGTCCCCTCTGGAAGATGAAAGGACCCAAAATGAAAGCGCTCCTGGTTCAGGGGGAAGCCCTTTACACGGGGGCCTCATGTGAATAAAAGCGATAAATGATTTCAAACTGCCCGCACTTAGGGGCTTCTAAAGAGCCCTGCTTTCATCTTTATTTACCTTTTCATGCGCGTAACAGCGCTTTATGTGTCTTCTGTTTAAATTAGAGAAGTGAGGTACAGGGTTCCAGTGAACTAGAATGTGCTGCATTTGAGCTGATGGTGGACATGTCCTCTTACTATTATGATTACAGTTGCGGACATATTTTAAATTAGGACACTGAAGTGTGTATATATATATATATATCTGTGCCCAGTTCTTTCTCTGTAATGAAGGAGCCAACAATGTTAAATTAGCTCTCTGTCTTCCTTAATTACTGATACCAAACAATAGCAGTAAGGAAATGTAGGTCCCCCAGAGAAAAGATATGGTATAGCATGGTATCGTATGGTGTGGTATGGTATGGTATGATAAGATATGGTATGGTATGTTATGGTATGGTATGGTTTAGTATGGTTTGAGGTGTATAGTTTATTGTCAAGCTCAGGGTCAAAGGGCATTAGGGCATTAGTTCACCTTTAACCTGCAGAATGACATTTTTGTAGTTTGAATTCACATGTTCTCATTTCAATCACACATTTTCTCTCTTTGTATTGGCAGTAAATGAAACCCCAGTGAAAAATATAACTCTCTTGTTACAGTGTTGGTCTGGATATCAGGGGCTGGTTCTGCTTTGGATCTCAGGGGCTGGTTCTGGTCTGGATCTCAGGGGCTGGTTCTGCTCTGGATCTCAGGGGCTGGTTCTGGTTCTGGATCTCAGGGGCTGGTTCTGCTCTAGATCTCAGGGGCTGGTTCTGGTCTGGATCTCAGGGGCTGGTTCTGGTCTGGATCTCAGGGGCTGGTTCTGGTTCTGGATCTCAGGGGCTGGTTCTGCTCTGGATCTCAGGGGCTGGTTCTGGTTCTGGATCTCAGGGGCTGGTTCTGCTCTAGATCTCAGGGGCTGGTTCTGGTCTGGATCTCAGGGGCTTCTTCTGGTTCTGGATCTGGGGCTGGTTCTGCATCTCAGGGGCTGGTTCTGGTCTGGATCTCAGGGGCTGGTTCTGGTCTGGATCTCAGGGGCTGGTTCTGGTGTGGATCTCAGGGGCTGGTTCTGGATCTCAGGGGCCGGTTCTGGTCTGGATCTCAGGGGCTGGTTCTGGATCTCAGGGGCCGGTTCTGGATCTCAGGGGCTGGTTCTGGTCTGGGTCCAGCGGCACTCTGGATCTCAGAGAGGGAACCTGAGGTGCAGCAGGTTTGCTCTGCAGCGTTTCTCTCTTAGAGGAAGTAGCGACAGTTGGGTTGAGAGCGGTTACATGCAGGAAGAAAAGGGGGGGGGAGGGGGTGTTTGTGTAAGCTCACAGCTCAGAGGAAGATAGCCGGCTAAACCACAGAGGGGGGGGGGGGGGGGGGGAGAGAGAGAGAAAGAGAGAGAGAGAGAGAGGGATGGTGGGAGCAAGAGGGAAGGAAAGAGAGAGAAGGGGACCGAGAGAGAGAAGGAGAGATGGAGAGAGAAAGAGGGAGGAAGGGAGAGAGAATCGAGAGAGAGACAGAGAGGGGGAGGGAGAGTGGGAGGGAGAGGGAAGGAGAGAGAGAGGGGGGTGGAGGGAGGAGGAGTAAGCAGCGCTCGTCTTGCTCGGCGCAGTGATCCTGAAGCAGCAGCAGAGTCAGGTTGTTGCTGAGCGGATTCTCTGGCTTCAGAAAGAAAGCTGGGATCAGGCAGCTGCCCGGACACCCCGATCCTCAGGCCCCCGCGCTGCCTGCCGGCCGGCTTGGACTCGCAACCGATAGTGTGCTGGTGCGCGTGTGTGCGCGTGTGTGTGTGCGCGCGTGTGTGTGTAGGCACTTCCTCTCTGTTCAGCGAACAGAGCGAGCAGGAGGACGGAGGAAGGCGCAGGTGCCGAAGAGCCGAACTCGTTGTTTTTAAACCCGATCTGTCGAGGGGGGCGGCCGGACCGCTGAGCTCCCAGAATCCTCCCTGATGCCCAGCTGCCTCATGGGAATTCTGCGTCGCGTAGACCGTGAACAGAAGAAGCGTGAGCGGGGTTTTTGCAGATTTTCCGAGCACCCACCCGTTCACACCCACTTGGATGTTTGATGAGATGTAGAGCCGGGACCCCCCAGCCTGCCAGCCCCCCCCCCCCCCCCCCCAGCCTTCCGGGCCCGCCCCCCCACCCTGGAGCCAGCAGGGAGCGCGGCTCAGACCACGGCTAAATGAGCTCCAGCAACAGCACAAGCAGCGGCTACTGCAGTCTGGACGAGGAGAGCGACGACTTCACCTTCTTTACCGCCAAGACCTCCTTCTTCCGCCGACCGGCAGGCAGGCAGGGGGGCAAGGTATGGCGCGGGGCGGAGCACACACTCGGCTGTTTGGCTGTGACGAATCCAGGGGAGTGAATCAGTTTGGTCCTCCAGAGGATGGAGGGGTTCACATGTTTCCAGAACCTTCTGTAAAAAAGTCAGGGTTGGGCAGGACAGGTGCAGCGAGCTGCTGTGAGCTTGTGTTTGTGTTCAGACTCCGGAAGCTTCTCATCTGGGATCTGCCACATTTATGTGGGGTGTTTAATCCGGGGCTTTATGACAGAACTCTTGCGCTCAGGCTTCCTGGTTGGCCTGAGTGATTCTGGGGGACAGCAGCAGTTGGTGGAGCTGAGTTTAGACTCAGATCAGTTTAGGCTGATCCTGCTCTGATAGGCCTGTGTCACAGGGAGAAACAGATCATCATATCAATGTTTGAGTCTGAGACGAGGAGCACGTGTCTTACAGGATCTGATTATGGTGGATATGGAGGTAGTGATGATGATGGTGATGGAGGTGGTGATGGTGATGATGATGGTGATGATGGACAGGAGAATAATATTATAGAATTGTGAGGTGTGGTTCACCATCTGCTTCCCTACAGCCTCTCTGTGTGATCCTGGCAGATATGTGTGAGTAATATTAATAACTCAGAGCTAAATGAGGATCCTTCCTCTTCCGCTGTTCTGTCTCAAATCATTCACTGTGGCTGATCGTCGCCATGGCTACAGAGGGGAAGATGGCTCACGTTGGCCACCGCAGGCCCCCAGTAAAGACTTTTCTTACTGCCAGCCTGTCCATGTGCACTCAGAGTTTGTGATCTTTGAAGCTTTGCACTATTAACTAAATTTTCACAGGGTTGCCTGTGACAACTTGTGTTATTGGCTGAAGGTGAATAGATGTGAAAACTCTTGTCATTGGCTGAAGGTGGAGAGATGTAAAGACTCTTGCTATTGGCTGAAGGTGGAGAGATGTGAAGACCCTTGTTATTGGCTGAAGGTGGAGAGATGTGAAGACTTTTGCTATTGGCTGAAGGTGGAGAGATGTGAAGACTCTTGCTATTGGCTGAAGGTGGAGAGATGTGAAGACTCTTGCTATTGGCTGAAGGTAGAGAGATGTGAAGACTCTTGCTATTGGCTGAAGGTGGAGAGATGTAAAGACTCTTGCTATTGGCTGAAGGTGGAGAGATGTGAAGACTCTTGTTATTGGCTGAAGGTGGAGAGATGTGAAGACTCTTGTTATTGGCTGAAGGTGGAGAGATGGATGGAGTAGAGCCAGTAGGCCTGGGCGGGCCCATGAGTAAGGTTTTTGCCTAGCTGGGGGGCAGTGGGGAGATTCCAGAGTGAGTCTGTTAGTGTTTTTGTGGGTAAAGTACGGGAGTTTTCTAGCTGCGGGTAATTCCTCTGGTAGACCCCTGGAAGAAGCCCTCAGCCCTCACCCTGAGACTCAGTATCAGTCATGACGGTTTTTAACACACTTCGGTGCACATGCAGAAACACCCGCTCATTTGTTTGGGGAAACTACAGAGGGTTCTGTTTACAAAGTGCAGTTGTACTGCTGACGATAACCCAGCTAACCGCTGGGTTACCACTGGGTTATCATCAGTGACCCACAGTCGTGCCCCACTCCTGCCAGACTCTGAGGGTTGTGTGTGTTCTCTGAGCTTGTGTGTTCTCTGAGCGTTGTGTGTGTGCTCTCTGAGCGTTGTGTTTGCTTCTGTGTGACTGTATTAATAATTCAGCCGCTCCACTGGTGCAGATTCTGTTCCTGCTGTAGGGGGGAGTTCAGAGCTCTCCGGTTCCAGTTCTGGTTCTGGTGGTTCTGGTTCTGATCTCTCTCTCTGTCTCGGTTTTGGGTCCTCAGGCTCTTTTCTGCTGATTTGCTGTTCTGAGATTTCTCTTCAGTTCCAGAGGCAGGGCTTGAACCCGCAGTTACCTGTGTCATGTGGTGGCACAGCGCTGCCCTGTACCTGAGAATGCTGGTGTTTCTGTGTGCTTATGTCACCCCCCCCCCCCCCCCCCCCTTACCCAGCACCCCCCCGCATTACCGGCTGTGGGTGTGAGATCTGGTTGGATTCGGGGCGTCTCCCTCTGCACTGGCGCGCTCCAGCACAGCAGCGCAGAGGAGCAGTGCATCTCTTCCTTTCCAGGAGTAGTGCTCTTTTCCCCCCAACCTTTCATTCTGAAAGGCCGCTATTTCTGTCCCAGCCATTGTGAGGGGAGCAAAACAGGCAGCAGATTGGCAGTCGCTGTGAGCGAAGGAATAAACAGGCAGCAGATTGGCTGTTGCTGTGAGGGGAGGAATAAGCAGGCAGCAGATTGGCTGTTGCTGTGAGGGGAGGAATAAGCAGGCAGCAGATTGGCTGTTGCTGTGAGGGGAGGAATAAGCAGGCAGCAGATTGGCTGTCGCTGTGAGGGGAGGAATAAGCAGGCAGCAGATTGGCTGTCGCTGTGAGGGGAGGAATAAGCAGGCAGCAGATTGGCTGTTGCTGTGAGGGGAGGAATAAGCAGGCAGCAGATTGGCTGTCGCTGTGAGGGGAGATAAGCAGGCAGCAGAGATGGCTGTTGCTGTGAGGGGAGGAATAAGCAGGCATGCAGATTGGCTGTTGCTGTGAGGGGAGGAATAAGCAGGCAGCAGATTGGCTGTTGCTGTGAGGGGAGGAATAAGCAGGCAGCAGATTGGCTGTTGCTGTGAGGGGAGGAATAAGCAGGCAGCAGATTGGCTGTTGCTGTGAGGGGAGGAATAAGCAGGCAGCAGATTGGCTGTTGCTGTGAGGGGAGGAATAAGCAGGCAGCAGATTGGCTGTTGCTGTGAGGGGAGGAATAAGCAGGCAGCAGATTGGCTGTCGCTGTGAGGGGAGGAATAAGCAGGCAGCAGATTGGCTGTCGCTGTGAGGGGAGGAATAAGCAGGCAGCAGATTGGCTGTCGCTGTGAGGGGAGGAATAAGCAGGCAGCAGCAGATTGGCTGTCGCTGTGAGGGGAGGAATAAGCAGGCAGCAGATTGGCTGTCGCTGTGAGGGGAGGAATAAGCAGGCAGCAGATTGGCTGTGCTGTGAGGGGAGGAATAAGCAGGCAGCAGATTGGCTGTTGCTGTGAGGGGAGGAATAAGCAGGCAGCAGATTGGCTGTTGCTGTGAGGGGAGGAATAAGCAGGCAGCAGATTGGCTGTTGCTGTGAGGGGAGGAATAAGCAGGCAGCAGATTGGCTGTCGCTGTGGGCCTTTTTGATGGCTTTATGAATCTGTGCTAAACATCAGCACTGGGATCTCATCCTGAAGCAGCCGGCCTCTGCCACCCCTAAATTACTGCAGCCGGTCTGCCTCTGCAGCTGATAGCTGCTCAGATGTGAGCAGTGAGCTGTGTCAATCACTCTCTTAGGGTCTCTCAGTAATGCAGTCCCCTGCCCTGACTGAGTTGCTGCACATTTAGGGAGCTCTGATGGATTTAAATGCATCTTCCTGCCGTAAAACTCTGCTCTTCTCAGGCTTGACAGTCAGGTTTGATCAGCAGCCTTTTGGTGCTGAGGTGAATATCGCTGCTCATCGATGTGACCTTTGACCTGCCGGAGCTCTGTCACGGGGAGCGTAGTGGAATCGCTGATGGGGGCTGACACGTATAAATCATGTCTGCAGATTCGCTCCGGTTTACAGGACAACAGGAGTGTGTGTGTGTGTGTGCGCGCGTGTGCGTGTGTGTGCGTATGCATGTGTGCGTGTGTGTGTGTGTGTGTGTGTGTGTGTGCGTGTGTGCGTGTGCGCGTGTGTGTGCGTGCGTGTGAGTGTGTGTGTGTGCGTGTGCATGTGCATATGTGCGTGCGTGTGTGCGTATGTGTGTGTGCGTGTGTGTGCGTATGTGTGTGTGTGCGTATGTGTGTGTGCATGCATGCGTGCGTGCGTGCGTGTGTGTGTGTGCGTTTGATTGTTTTTTTCTCTGAAATGCGCATAGCCCCCAGATTCTGACCTCTCTGAATTGAGGCTGTACGTTGTGTCCCTGCACACCTGCTGCTCAGTTCTGTCAAAGTCACTGTTATATGCAGGCGTGTGCATTCACAGCTGGGTGCTTCTGATCCTGTCTCAATCTGTACACATCCCTCCGCCCCTATGGCTCTAAACAGGTAATGCCCACCTGCAGCCCCGCCCTGCTGCCCCGCCCGTCTCATGGAACACCTGACTAAAGGTTAGGATGACATCACCCACCTGCAGCCCCGCCCTGCTGCCCCGCCCGTCTCATGGAACACCTGACTAAAGGTTAGGATGACATCACATGTACTTCTCCATTTCTCCTCTTCTGGGCTGCGTCTCTCAGAGTCTCTCTCTGTGCGTCACAGTCCCGCTCTGGCAGGACAGCTGGGCTCAAATGTGAGTTCTGTCACAGTGTAAAGGGCGCATTACTGTAAGGAACTACTCACTACTGCAAGCATTTATCTTTTAAAAATGTTATAGTGTGGAAACAGGGTTACCTGTATGAGCGCAGTGTGGAAACAGGGTTACCTGTGTGAGCGCAGTGTGTAAACAGGGTTACCTGTGTGAGCGCAGTGTGGAAACAGGGTTACCTGTGTGTAAACAGCGTTACCTGTGTGAGCGCAGTGTGGATACAGGGTTACCTGTGTGAGTGCAGTGTGTAAACAGGGTTACCTGTGTGGATACAGGGTTACCTGTGTGGGTCCAGTGTGGATACAGGGTTACCTGTGTGAGCGCAGTGTGTAAACAGGGTTACCTGTGTGGATACAGGGTTACCTGTGTGGGTCCAGTGCTTCTGCTGATTACTCTTTCTCATCTCCTTTCAGAACCACCAGGTCTGTTATTCCATTATCAGCCTCTGAACCTGTCTTACAGGCTACCTGCTCCTTTTCATGCAGTAATATGGATCACTGATAATATATGACCAGTGTGTGATTTTATGGGGAGAAAAGGGAGCTCTCGCCCAGCTACAGTGGCTAACGGCTAGCTACAGTCTGACGTGCACAGAGAGCGCTTTGTTACTTTGCTGCTCTGTGTTTGGATTTTAGGAAGTTGAAGCTGAATTTCTGTAGAAATGCAGAAGTTTCAGAACAGAAGAATGAACTCTTCACCTCCTCCCTGAGTGTGTGAGTGTGTGTGTGGGGGGGGGGGGGGCTGCTGAAGACGTTGTGTTTGGGTACTTAATGCTGTAAGTGCAACACATTCCTGTTCCCTGTCGTTATATCGGCCTCATTACACTGGGAGCCTCTCATATCACCCAGGACCTCATTCAGTGCGACTGTGCTCTGATCCACAGTTAGCTTTTATGGTCATGGTAGAATGCCACATATGGTCTGGCTTCTGAATGTGAACCTTAGTTTAGCTTCCTGTCCTGCCTTTCAATACCAAGGGAAGTGTTTGGTTGGACAGAATCAGGCATTTCTATGCTAGCATTGTAGCATCATTGCTCTATGACTGCAGGTGCACAGGATCAGATAAAGGATCTTTGAGAATAATTGGTGTTATTTTTAAGTGCTGTTCTTTGCACTGCAACCTTTCCCTCATACATAATGCATTTTCCATCTCTGCCATACATGATTCTATATGGTCTTATTTATTGTCTGGTACTAGTAGCCAAAGGCAGTGATTTTATGAAAGATCTCTGTTTTATGAGGTATGGTGAGGTTTATGAATCCGTGTAAATATGTGTTATCTGTTTTATTCTTTGTGTGTTTTTGTGACCCAGTTTTTCTCCCTCATTGCGAATAAAGTTCTAGTTGATGGTTTCAGTGCCTCCTTAAAACAGGCTAAAGAGTTTCATTAATATATAAATACATTAAATTCAATAAATACAAAGTTGGGGAAAGCATGTAATTTGTGTGACTGTGAATAAGGGTGTCTCATAAATAAGTGAATCGCTTTTGCATGCATTATTAATGCGTCCTGCGTGGTTACTGCCAGGCGTGTGGCCTGGTGTTTAACGGATCTTCTCAGTGCAGTTTGTTCTCGGATGCTGGGGGCCTCGTTCCGAAGCAGCTCCAGTCGATTCCAGGCTCCAGCCGGATGAGAGTGGAGTTGAGTGCTGACATGTTTGTGAGGGAACATCTCCAGATGGCAGTTCAGCTATGCAGGACTATAAAGTACCATCTCAGTTCTGGGTAAGCAGTCTCACTGTGAAATGAAAAATTGATTCATTAATAAAGTCACACTTGACTTGAACTTTAAAAAAAAAAAAATACATATATAAATTTGGCACCCATGGTGGGGCTGCGTCCAGCTCCCAGCCTAATGTGGGCCGCAGGCTTGTGTGTGGGGTGTGTGTGGGGTGTGTGTGGGGTGTGTGTGGGGTGTGTGTGGCTTGTGTGGGGTGTGTGGGTGTGTGGGGTGTGTGGGGCGTGTGTGTGGCATGTGTGTGGCGTGTGTGTGAGGTGTGTGTGGCGTGTGTGTGGCGTGTGTGTGAGGTGTGTGTGGCTTGTGTGTGGCGTGTGTGTGGCATGTGTGTGGGGTGTGTGTGGCGTGTGTGTGAGGTGTTTGTGGCATGTGTGTGGGGTGTGTGTGGCATGTGTGTGGCATGTGTGTGGGGTGTGTGTGAGGTGTGTGTGGCTTGTGTGTGGGGGGTGTGTGTGGCATGTGTGTGGGGTGTGTGTGGCGTGTGTGTGGGTGTGTGTGGGCATGTGTGTGTGGCATGTGTGTGTGGCTTGTGTGTGGCGTGTGTGTGGCATGTGTGTGGGGTGTGTATGAGGTGTGTGTGGCTTGTGTGTGGCGTGTGGTGTGTGGCTTGTGGTGTGTGTGGCATGTGTGTGGGGTGTGTGTGTGTGTGTGTGTGAGGTGTGTGTGAGGTGTGTGGCATGTGTGGCGTGTGTGTGGGGTGTGTGTGGGTGTGTGTGCTTGTGTGGGGTGTGTGTGGCGTGTGTGTGGCATGTGTGTGGGGTGTGTGTGGCGTGTGTGTGGCATGTGTGTGGGGTGTGTGTGAGTGTGTGTGGCTTGTGTGTGGGGTGTGTGTGGCATGTGTGTGGCATGTGTGTGGGGTGTGTGTGGCATGTGTGGCATGTGTGTGTGGCGTGTGTGTGGCATGTGTGTGGGGTGTGTGTGGCATGTGTGGCATGTGTGTGGGGTGTGTGTGGCATGTGTGTGGCGTGTGTGTGGCGTGTGTGTGAGGTGTGTGTGGCTTGTGTGTGGCATGTGTGTGAGGTGTGTGTGGCGTGTGTGTGGGGTGTGTGTGTGGGTGTGTGTGGCGTGTGTTGCGTGTGTGTGGCATGTGTGTGGGGTGTGTGTGGCCCCTGTACACTGGAATGGAGCTCTTTTATCTCACAGTGACACTCAGGCTGTGCCATAGGGTATAAAGGAGGAGTTTCTGCAGTCGGAGCTGTTTTCCCTGTACGCAAACTCCGGATGGGAAAATCCCGCTTGGACCGATTTCACTTCTCCCTGTCGCGTGCGGTGGGATTTAGATCCTTGTGTGAGAGGAGGCTGTTTGTCACTGAGGGGCGGGGCCTGTTTGTCATTGAGGGGTAGGACCTGTTTGCCATTGAGGGGCGGGGCCTGTTTGTCATTGAGGGGCAGGGTCTGTTTGTCATTGAGGGGCGGGGTCTGTTTATCATTGAGGAGCAGGGCCTGTTTGTCATCGAGGGGCAGGGTCTGTTTATCATTGAGGGGCGGGGCCTGTTTGTCATCGAGGGGCAGGGTCTGTTTATCATTGAGGGGCGGGGCCTGTTTGTCATTGAGGGGCGGGGTCTGTTTATCATTGAGGGGCGGGGCCTGTTTGTCATTGAGGGGCGGGGTCTGCTCCATTGTTTCCAAAGCCACACTTTCTCTGTTCACGAAATGCGCAGGAAGTCCTGAGGGTATATTTAGCCGTGTGGAAGTGCAAGAATTCCTCTTGTGGGAGGACTTCCTGTGATAGACTGAGGGAGGTGCAGTTCATAGTGGACTGAATCTATGGAGCGAAAGTGAGAGCTTTATGGTGTCCTGACCCTGCTGGTCCCGATTGGCTAGCAGCCCTGCAGGGCAGCACCTGATTGGCCATAGCATTTCAGAGGAGGGGTTGCAGTTGGCAGGATTGCCTTTGTGGCAACAAAGCTGTACCCTGCCGGCGCTACAGATACAAGGACAGATTCTGAATGGGGTAAATTTGGCTTAAAGTTGTTTAAGCAAATTGTATGTGAACAGAAATAGGAGGGAACACAACACACGCCTTTGGCATGTTCACTCAGTGCATACGTGTTGTACTGTAACAGTATCATGCACAGACATATGTAGGCACTGTACACACGTGCACATGAAATCCATGTAGCACTGCCTGAGACCAAAGGAGTCGAGTCAGAGTTAGTCATGTTTGGCACTTCAGAGATCACCAGGCTGCACAACAGCGAATATCCATCAGGAAGAAGATGGGTTTTAGCTGAGGCTGTCTGATTAGCTGAGGCTGCCTAATTAAGGGTAATTAATGTTGTTAACGCCAGCTTCTCACCCTGCTTCAGTGTGGTTTTGGTGTTGGGCTTCACACATGCACTGTAATTACAGCGAGGCCTGCATTTCCAGCTCAAAGCGTAAGCTCTGATTTCCCGAGCGGTCTGTTTTTCTGAGTGGTCTGTTTTTCTGTGTGGTCTGCTCTTAGTGCGCTTGGTTGGGCTCTTTCTGCAAAGGGCTATTTTAGACCACGAGTTTCATTCCTCTCAGATATCCATAGTGTGAGTTTACTGCGCTGGAAAACAGCTGCAGGTGCTCTTTAAAGTGAGCAAGTGACCGACTCTCACAAGTTTGGGGTCAGGATGAGAGTGGAGGGTGTTTGGTGTGCATCTCTGAGGGTCCAAACACAGTGTGGTAACATGCTGCATCTCCAGGCTCTGTCTCCAAACACAGTGTGGTAACATGCTGCATCTCCAGGCTCTGTCTCCAAACACAGTGTGGTAACACACTGCATCTCCAGGCTCTGTCTCTAAACACAGTGTGGTAACACACTGCATCTCCAGGCTCTGTCTCCAAACACAGTGTGGTAACACACTGCATCTCCAGGCTCTGTCTCCAAACACAGTGTGGTAACACACTGCATCTCCAGGCACTGTGCTTCGTTGTTCCACCCAGTCAGAGCTGAAAAGCTGTGTTATTGTCCTGTGCAGGAAGCCTGTCGCTCCTGTGACCTTCAGTGTTTGGCAGCGTGAGGAAACTCACGTCTAACGCTGCCGTCTGACTCCGCCTGCCGGTGCTGCACTGTAAATCACTGCCCCCTGCAGGGCAGATCAATAACTGCAGGATGTCCTTCAGTATTCAGATAATCTCCTTTCAATGAAGGAAAAGGCAAAAAAAGTCCCTTTAAATGGTATTTATTGACTGAAATAATGAGCCATTCATTGATGAATGCAGTGAAATGCGTATGAGAGCAGATGACCTGCATTTCCTGTTTGCTGAGTTACTCCTGGTTCACAGCATCTGGTAAATTCCTGTAATGTAATGTACTCTGTGCACACCCTTTTTCATGCAAGAGTGAAGCACTCAGACCTCTGAGCTTCTTGGTCTGTTCAGCCATCAGTCGGCTAGGAATTCACAGAAGATGAAATGGGATTTTTCTGGATCTTTCCCTTGAATCTGCATGTTTGCCTGCAGAACTGGTGGCCTTGGGGTCCATCTGTCCTGCTGCTACCTGCATGCTAGCCTTGGCTGTTGGATCTAAGTATTTGCTTTCGTGCTGACTGCCGGACCCAGCTCAGAGGGAAAGGGCGGTTTGGCTGCTCAGCACAAGGAGCAGAGATTCTCCTGTAGAGGAGGTAGAGAGGAACAGAGCTTATTACCACCAAGCCAGGCCTGGGGAGTGGGAGGGGGTCCTGTTGAGAATATGACTTAGCTCTACACACCCACACTCGGACACGCACACACACACTCAGACACACACACACACACACATGCGCACCACCCACACACATACACACACACACTCACACATACACTCAGACTCACACACACACTCTCAGACACGCACACACACTCAGACACACACACACACTCAGACACACACACATGCGCACACCCACACACATACACACACACACTCACACATACACTTAGACTCACACACACACTCTCAGACACGCACA